>JAWZYT010004066.1:12500-167500 GCA_034508575.1 Petrolisthes manimaculis
CTGTCTGGCTCTCACCCTCAACCACCTTCACCACCGCCTGCAGGAGATAGATAGATAGATAGATAGATAGATAGACATTTTGACAGACAGACAGATAGACAGACATACGGTACATATCGATAGACATACACATCCCTCTACCAACCAACTATAACCAACTGACAGTCTCTTCCCTTCCATGCCCCTATACCTGAACGCCCTTCTGATGTAGTCGACGGAGATGCTTGAAGGAGTGGTCTGGGTAGGCGGGGAAGGTGACGATGGCATCCTCTGGCGTCACACATGAGAACTGCACACGTTGTCGACTCTCCCGGTAACCCTGGGCCACTACGATGCCGATCTGTTCGTTGCAAACTTTATTATTGTTAGTGACTCCCTATTACAAACCACACCTTTTTTTGCAAGTGATTCCCAATTTTAAACATTTACTTTTATTGTTTGTGTCCCTCTATATCAAACATCTACTTTAATTATTAGCGACTTCTTATATTCCTCTTTTAATTATTAGTGGTGACTGTCTAATAGTACCAATGTCTCACTTTTTACAATTCAACGTTCGGAAGTGTCGACTCGTTTGTCTGACTCATTGGTCCAATCTTTAAATGATCGAAGTGCTGTTTCAATCGCGGGTAAAATTGTCCGTGTTTTGCCAAAGTAAAATAATTTAATTTTGCAATGAACAAGATCCAAATGAAAATATATATACCGGTATGTATTTATCTAAATGTCTAGTTGAAAGGTTGGCTGAATTTGAAATACTATAGAGAAAATACAACATAAATATTGGTTCACTAGCGGAAGCTTCTTGCTATAACCCGAGGGAAGGTTGACGTTCAGCCAACTAAAGGCATCTCAAACTTGACCCGCCACGAAATAAATCCGTGTCATGTAAACTTTGGCCAAAATTCGTTTCAGTGCCTCATCAAACTCCATCAAACTTAGGTAAAATAAGGTAAATTCATAAACGAGGGAAAGTCCTGATGATGATGATGATGATGATGATGATGATGATGATGATGATGGTGGTGGTGAAGTTTACAACCTATACAGTATATACAGCGGGAGTGACCGACCTGGCCCCAAGTTAAACAAACAAACAAACATTAACCCAAAGTTTCCCGTCATCCTCATTATAGTACACACTGACGGTCACTCACTTCCTACCATTATCTGTCTAGTCTCTAGTGTCTACCCACGCTGTTGGCCCCGATACTCAACCCACATGCTGCTATACATTACAACTTCAAGCATAATATAATGGGAAAATAAATAGTGTGGAAGGGTGGCTTGGTGGGAGGGTGGCTTACCCTGCGTCTTGTCTCAGGCGCGTCGTCCATGGCTTCTGACTTGCCCTAGCAACGCCCCCTAACAACCAAGTTCCCGTCCTTCACAGAAAGCTATGTATTACAAGTATTTTCATGGGTAACTTTAATGTTAGTTAATGTGCAATATTAATTCTGCCTGCTATGCAGCCCTGATATTACCTCATTCAATATTGCCTTATTGCATTGCTACTGATTTTCCATACTGAGTTAGAAAACACTGATCACCTCGGTTTAATGGACAGGTAAGGGTAATTACATAATATATGGACACCATATTATAGTGGGCATTAAAAATGGTCAATACTTGTGAATCTGTCAACACGGTAAAGTAGCCTACTAAATAATGACTTACCCTTGTTCTTGTGTGTTGACAGGTAACTATATCTTTGCCAAGGATTTGTCCCCCTATATTAACTTATTAAAATTCGTAGAATTAATTGCGTCCCGTTAACAGTTTTTATTTTTAAGCTCAATGGCAAAGATGTTCATGTTTAAGTTAAAAGACTGCTGTAGTATAGCCTATTTATTTCTATAAGTGGCAAAAATGCACAGCTACCCGGAAAATATAATGAAACTAGACAAATTGGCAAGCCAATATGGTGCATTTTTGCCAAATAAACTGAAAAAGTCTTTTCTTGACTTTAATCTAAGTTAAAAGTTAGGAACATGTGTGTATAGACGTGCTTGGTAGTATTAGAAAGATTGTATTGTGAAAATTGCACATATCGATAGTGTAGAATGATACTAGAAGTAAATTCTAAGTATTATTGTCAAATAGTTGCAATTAGTACATTTATTTACTCTTTTTTTTAGCATCGAAAATTAAATTGCTTTTGAGCTTTTGATGTTCTGTTGGCAAGGTATTTAGTTCCCATATTACCTCACGAAGGGGGTAGAGGCTCAAGAAATGTCACGACTACTGTATGTCCATTTACATTTAGTTAAACACGGAAGAACTGGGAAAATATCACCTTATAAAAGAGTTTTCAGGCTGCCTTGCACTCATGTCTCATGTTACTGAAATTAATCCAGTGGTGCCAGGCTTGTTTGACGAAATTTTCCCATACCTCTTTATTCAAAATTTCCTCAAAAATTCCCTGTTTACTCTTGAAGATACTGTAGTCGTATAGGCCTATTTACCATTATTTTGATATTTCGTCTGATATAAATTTTCCCATTTACTCTTGAACAGTCTTCATATTAACCCATTGGTACCTCTATTTTCCCATATCTAGAGAAAAATTCCCATACTTGGCAACTCTGAGTTTATCCTAACTTCGTGTCTTCGTTTGTATTGTCTATATCGGCAGGACAAACTGTACTCGTTTTATATACATTGTCTTACATTTGTTCTTCCAATTATAAGTTGAAATTGTAATATATCTGATATTTCTACATTATTAGTGTCCAGTAGATAACTGGGTAAATAAAATCAAGTGGTGCCAAAGATAAGACTGAAAGATAAGACTGTCCGTGTGTGAGTAGCTGTGAGTGTAAACAAAGTAATGTCAGATTTACTCCAACTTACCTCAACACATTACTGAGATACTCATTATTAGACTCATCCCTCCACTTGACAACTATGGAGGAAGAGAGCCAATTAAGTCCCTTTGTATATTGGGCTCAGACTGATACTACTATAACACTCAGAATTGAATTAAGGAACGTCCAGGTGAGAACTACCTTTGTTATTATATCAAATTTTAGGTATTATTTAAAGCAAACATAAAAATATGTAACTAGTAACAAATATTAAGTTGTATAAGTCAGTTGATGAGTCAACAATGACCCCAAGTGTGGTTATAAATCACATACAGTTTATTAAAATCCGCCTTGTTTGTAACTCAAACTTATCAAAGGTTAGGCCAACATTAATATACAAGCTGAATATAAACCAATCTCCTTAAGTCAAGTACAGTATGTATTCTTCCATTTTTATATACATACAGTTTCATTTACCATACTGGAGTATAAATCAGACCCCATGTGTAAATACAATTGAATTAGCTGCCCATGGGGGCAGACTTTATTCTCTGAAATTAGTCAGCCCCAAACGGCTAGAATGAAGATTGTTGTAGGATCTGGTCACTTACTATTGGATTAGACGAGATCTGACCCACATGGATTAAAAATCCAAGTGAGTTGTACTGCAACCGGAGGCTTTTATTTTCCCCCACTGCTGTGTGGACCACCAACACACAGGGTGCATTTCCCTTTGCATGCAGCAGTATAAACTCCCTCCCCCTTATGGTCCCTTCAGGGCTAGTCTCATGGAAGGTGAGGCCCCACTTGTACCTCTTGTGGTAATGTGGTCTTGGGCCCACAGCACTGACTGTGGGATTAAATATCTCCCCCCCCCCCCAATCTCCCTGGCAGTTGGAGGCCCCCAGACTTCCTGGTCCCATTACCCTGGGATGTGCTTTGGTAGCCCAGGCATATAGGGCCAGCCCCTCCTTTATTTTAATGTTTTTTCACTGCGACCAGAGTGTATCAGGGGTCTGTGGGGCAGGAGGCCAATCTGCCCCGGGAGAATATCAACAACAATTGATTAGGAATTGCTCTGAAAATTCTGCATTTAAAGCTCCTTTTATTGCTTTGTTTTTTCCATATTATCCCACTTTTAAAAAAGTTTATGAAATATGAATTTCAAAACTACTGTGGTTCAGTCATGGGACATAATTTTACCTGCCTTACAAAATAGATACAGTACCTGTACTCTTAAGAACTTGTATTCTTTATCTAATCACTTTAATATGACCTGATAGTTCAGTTACATATGTTGCTGATAAAAGGTTCACTTATTAAATATCAAGACTATAGCTTCCTGTAAGATTTAATAAGAAGCCATAACTACAGAACACTACTTTGTACAGCAATAGCTAAGCAGTTTTTTATTTATAAAATTTTATTGTAATATTTTATCTTTCTTTAAGTACAGGGTACAGTATATTCTCTTGCTGATTACTGTATTTATTCAGTAACTCCAAAGAAGAGATCTTGTCATTCTGATTTTAATAATTCACTATTACATTTCCTGAGGAAAATATGGATACATTTGTATTTCCAGTCTCCATATGTGGATCTCCAGGAGCAGAGCCTTAGCTTTTCAGCTGTTGGTCATGGAGCTCAGGGGGAAAAGAAATATGGTTTCAATCTTAGGCTCCTCAGATTAATTGATACTGAGGTAAGAATAGATAAGTATCCTTAACATACTGTACCATACTTTCTCACTTTTGATAATACTGTAGTTAAAAATTTGACTACCAAATTCTTTACAATAGAGTGTTCCAGTATACTGTATCACCATCTAAAAACCTTTGGTATTAATGTCAATACTGTACTGTATTTTCATTAAAAAAAAAAAAAGCTTCATAGAGTAAACAACAATAAAATATATTATAATATTTTCTGTAATATGATGTGACTTCTGAAATACCTCCCCAACTAGTCCAGCAAGTACCGCGTCCTTGATCGCAATGTTGAATTCAGCCTCACTAAGATGGATGTTGAATTTTGGCCGCGCCTCCTGGAAGACTCAAAGAAACCTGCCTGGCTGAAAGTTGGTATTAGGTCATTGAAAATTCATTTTCATGAACATGTATGATTTTTTAATGGAAAGTATGTACCCATGAAATCGTAACATTGTACAGTAGGTAATTATAAGATCAATACATTTCTCAAACTTGTATTTATATTAGCACACAATGATATAGAAATATAATTCTTGAGTTACATTTATATACAATATCTTTTTAAATTTATAGATTAATCAATTTGCAGAGTATCAGAAACTGAAGTGATTGACTTTGCTACACCTTACAGAGTGGAAGTACCAACTGGGACGAAGTGTGAGATAACCCTAAGGGGTGAGAGGATGGAGGAAGTGAAGGAGTTTAAGTACCTACCTGGGGACAGTTATGTGTAAACATGGAAGTATGGAAGGAGAAATTAGGGAGAGAGCAGTGAAGGGTAGACAAGTCATAGGATCACTGGGGAGGATAATGAAGGGTAGAAGTGTGAGTATGGAAGTGAAAAGGGGACTGAGGAACAGTATAATCTTGCCAACACTGACGTATGCGTCGTAGACCTGGACATGGAGTAGGGCTCATCAGTCAAGAATAGGTGCTGTGGAAATGAGTTATCTGAGAGGTGCATGTGGACTGACAATGTGGGATGGAGAAAGTAATGAGAGTGTGTATAAGAGATGTGGTATGAGTGAGAAGGCAATTGGTATTGAGTGTGGAGTGGTTGAGAGAGTGAAACGTAATACTTTGAGGTGGTTTGGACATGTAGAGAGAATGCAAGGTGAGGAGTTTGTAAAGAAGGTGTATGGAAGTGAAGTTGAGGGATGTGGTGTGAGAGGCAGACCACCAGTAAGATGGCAGAACAGAGTGGAAGAGTATGTGAAGGAGAGAAACGTGAGGGGGAGGGGAGGGCTGGACCAAGTAAGGAGGGAGTGTTGGAACAGGGAAGACTGGAGACTTTTCTGCCGTGGCCACCCCCTTCGGGGGAGTTCCCGGAGGGAACGAGGCGTCAGAGCTATAGATAGATAGCAGAGTATCAAATTGTAATTCATCCTTTTACATTTACCTTTGGCTCCAAACTCTACAGATTGATTTTGACAAGTGGACTAATGAGGATGAACATTCTGATGACCCAGATGAAGGAAGGGACATCATTGAAGACTTCCCTGGCCTATATGAGAGGATGCAAGCCGAGGAACTGGGATGGCCAAGCAAAAGTGGGTACTGTACTTTTTTCCATCTCTTGATGTCACTGGATGACACAGTATATGCATATGATTGGCTTTGTATACTACCATCATCAAATATAATTCAGTTGCATTGTGGAATTTTCACACATTTATATCTGTAGGGGAAAGCATGAAGAAGGTGTACCTGTTCCTGTACAATCTGTGGCAGTTTGTAGGATTCCTGTACGTAGTGTGCGTCATGGCCACACGTTACCTCAAGGATGGACCAGGTGAGCCAATTCTTGCACTGCAATAGTATAACAAAGTAAACAGTAAAACCTTGACACATTTAAGAGCAAATAATGGCCGACTTAAGACTTTTACATTTTCCTTTGACTAAAATCTACTGGTAACTATGTTTTCTCATTAGAGGGAAGTATTACTGAAGTCCAAAGGTTAATAGCTACTTTAATTAAACCGTAGCAAGAGAGATATTAATTAAGCTAAGACCGATGGGTGATTATTTGCAATGTTACAAAGTAAACTTTTTTCATACAAGGTTATGAAGCAAAATAATCATACCCTTCACACTTCACAATCCATATCTGTGATAAGACCAAACAGGCTGTACTATATTGCTTTTCACCTCACCTTCTAAATTACCTACAGATTCAATGGCAGGGACCTATGCGGCAGTGGGGTGGATGATGCGACTGTGCCTCCTTACCCAAGGATTAGAGGTCCTTCACCCTCTGGTGGGCTACACTAAAGGCTCGGTTGCAGAGGGAATTGTTCAAGTAAGGACTTCAGTCTGGCTGTACTAATATCAACAGTCACTTCTTGGAGGATATGACTGATTTTCTAATTGCTACAACAAATGTGAAAATGATTGTACAGTACTTCATATTCCTCAGGTTGGTGGAAGGGCCATAATTTTCTTCTGTTTGATTGAGGGAGAAGAGAGGATGCAGACAAAGCCAGTCATTTTCTATCTCTTCCTAGTGTGGTCCTTCATTGAGCTGGTCAGGTCAGTAGGCAGCATTATGTGTCTTCTCTCACAAGCTCTCTTGTACAGTGACTGGCATGTTATGTGTGTTGTGGAAGCTGCATATACACTTGTGCACTAATGTACTGTATTAGTGCACAATATCCTTGAAACATTTTGGGCCACAGAATAAATGTCAACGAAATATTAGTGTCTGACTTCCGTTGTTCAAATATTATTGGTACACATTCATCCTGTGTACCGATACTTATGTGAGCAAGTGTACGTCTGATGCATTAATGAAATTGAGTAAGATGTGCAAAAACACAGACATTACTTCACACATAATATGCCATTCACTCTACCTCACATAGCCTATATTGATGGGGAAAATTCAAAGTGATATATGAGCCCATGAATTTCAACCCTTCATGTGCAATCACAATGAACTTGAAGAACAACATCTTTATTGTAGCCCCAACACATTCCTAGGAAATTTCTTCCCTATCATGTTTTACCCATTTCTTATGGAATCTTGCATCATAATCGATTTATTATTTCACCCCTTGAAAAACGGGAAATGAAGTTTAACATGATCATCGTAAAACTAAACTAATAATAACTATAATATTAATGTTGTATTTATATTCCTGTGTATGTATTAGATATCCTTACTACATGCTGCGAGTGTATGATGTAGATGTGGGCTTTATTACCTGGCTGAGATACACCATCTGGATCCCTCTCTACCCATTTGGCTTCATCCTTGAGGGTGTTGTAATTCTCAGGTGAGTTTTAGATGAGTGTGTGAGGTAGCTAGGGTGTGCTGCAGTGAGGTGCAGGAGGAGTTTGCTTCAGTTTGGTGTGTTAGAGATTAATGAGGTGTGACTGAAAGAAGTACAATACAGTACAGTATACCAATACAGTATTGTATATGTTTTCTCTCCATCCTGACCTATACAAAGGCCAGGATGGGTGGATACTAGCAAACTGGTCTGTATAGTCAGATAGATGAGCAAGTTCTGTACAGTAAAATTTTGTTAATCTGAACACAGACAGGAGTCTAAAAATTCCTTTCTGTATTGTTCTAAGTAGTACTGTAATCAGAAAACAGAGTTGGTGTTCTTATTTCATATTTCCCATCGCATAGGATATTTTTTTTTATTCCAAATAATGACCCTCAAGAAGTTAACTGCATTTTATATGCTGATGTAGCAATATTAGATACCGGTACTCAAGAGACATTCCGAGTGTCCCAACCCTTAATCCCAGGGTGTAAAAGAGAGTTTACTGTTTTTCATCCAGTTGTTTCTCTTTTGGCAGAGACATTCCATACTTTGATGAGACTAAGAAGTTCAGCGTGTCTCTCCCCAATTCATGGAACTTTGCCTTCCACTTCCCCACACTACTCAGGTGTTACCTCCTCTTCTTCTTCTTCCCAGGTAAGCCCTTGTGATTCATTCCTGTTTTTAACTAAAGACTGATTAAAGAAAGGGGTTCTTGCTCTTTTGAAAGTGTTGTTTATAGCAGACTATTAAATGTTGTTAGCTGCTCATAAGATGTACAGTAATCTGAATCTGAGGGTAGCAAGCTTCAACCAGATATAGTTTCTCTATAATATTGGTTGTGGACATCTACTTCTACTGGCTTCTTCAGAAAATAATTACTGTAGTTGTTCAGTCACTCATAAAACCTTGTTCTTTTCTGTATGATCCTGTACACTACAGTTAATATCTTACATACATGTATTTTGCTTTAGCTCACTGAAGTTACGTTCACCATTTCAATTGCCTAACAATTAACACTACCTCTGTAAAATCTCCAGTGATGGTTAGTGTCTTTTTAGTGATGATGTAAAAATATATTAGGCAGAAGTTTAAAGATGATATTGCATTATTGGTATCACTTTCATACTTAATTTTTTTCTTAAATGATTACTTCAGTTTGGCACAGCTACTGGACATCTAAACTGTCAATTGATGATGATGTATAAATATTAATTTTTATGCCAGTATCCCTCATTTTTGTTCCGATACTTCCAGCAATGTACAAGATGATGACCCACATGTACTACCAGAGAATAAGGAAGATTGGGCCCAAGTCTTGGAAAAAAAAGTTTATGTAAAAGAACAGTAAAGTCCAACTTTGCAGTATATAAACAAAGAGGTATACTGTACCAGCATGAAGGCCATATGCAAGGGATTTGCTAGAGGTATACCAGAGTCTTATAGTGACATTAAAGAGAAGTGCCATCATTATTCTGGAGTTTCTAAACTTGATGGGTTAGAGTCTTGTTTTATTTATTTTAGGAACTTGCAATTTCCTAAAAATTCAAAACAGCACTTTCAGCCACATATTGTTTCTGGCAGCATTATCTCTGATGATTACAGAGTTGTATAGATTTTACTATCTAAAAGTTGTTGATAAAAATTAATCCTGCACACTAAAACTTTTATGTTATGTATAATGATAAGATTTTTTTTTTTTTTTTATAATCCTGAAATTCAGAATGGTTTTCTTTAAACCATGAGCACTGCACAAAGTCACCATACTGTCCCCCAGTTGCCAATACCATAAGTGTCTGTTATACATATACTGTATTACAAATTTTTTTAATCTATTTTTCAGGCTGTGGTTATGGTTATTGTATTTACATGTCTTGTTATGGTAATTCTTTAAATTGTATAATTGTCTGTGTGCAAATGTGATGGGATGAAATTTATTTGCTGTGTTTTGACCCCTCACTGCTGAAATCCTTTTCCCTCTACTTTTTGCCCAGTTGCAATAATTGCCAGCAATTATGATCATCAACTGAACATAACAAAATAATTGAGTGATGATCATGGGTAATTGGCAAAGAGGGGTTAAGGATTTCAGTATTTTCAATTTATTTGATGGAAATTCAAGTTTTTATATTGTTGCAGTTATAAAAGATATTTATAGCCATAACTCGCCTTTCTAGAAACGTATTGGCTGCTGCTATTTACATTTGTATATACAGTATAGTTATATTAAATGTGGGATGAATTATGAGAAAGATTAACCCCTCTGCCTTCGTCCCAGTTCCAGAACAAGTCTATGTAGAGTTTTCGAAAATAGATAAAATGTTGCCGCTGGTATGTCTATTTTAAAAAGGATGAAAGGAAAAGGAGACTGCCCTAGGCCTGTAAGGCCCTGTAGGATGAGAGATGTGATAAAGAGGTGGGACCAGCAGACACCATAAAATATATCTCTGTAACTAACCATCTCTACAGTATAATCCAAACTAGGTGTCATTTTCATGCTCATGGTGGTCTGTAATATTTCACATAACCCTTTAATTTAAAAGAATGGTCTTCATAAATGTAACAATACTTGGCAGGAAATGCCCAGCTGTGACATGCATCAGCAGAGAGAACAACTGACACAGAGGGGTTAAAAAAAAATCATAACTCTGAACTAAAAATATTGTAAAGTACTGTACAAGGAACAAACATGCAGGAGAAATTTCATTAGTGTGCAAATTACTTTCCCTACATTTTATTTATTTCTAATCAATACAGATAAGAGTCCTAGTCATTGTTAGTGCAGTTTAATTCTAGTTCTTTAATAGTTACCAGGTATTTACTTTATTGTTGGATTATTGATTTTTCCTCTTTCCTTTCAAGCATATAATCAGCTGGTCACATGTCCCAGTGATTTCATGTCCTATGCAATTTAGTCCTCCTTTTGGCAACATTTGTTATGATTTGTCTTGGAGTAAGGGAAAACAAAGTACAATAGTGGTTTAGAGAGAAATTATATAAATTTTGTGAGTAGTGAAATAAACATCTAGAAAAAAGAGCAAGTACAAGTAATGGAAGGTAAGAGAGAGATGAAAAATGTGAGAGAAGACAGAGAGGAAGGGACAGGTCTGTGTCAGAAAAATTGTGGTTGGGTTTCTGGTGTTGTGAAATAATATAGGGTGTCTGAATGTCAAGTTTTCCACACTTCCACTTACCTACAGCTATATAGCATTGCCAGTCCACTCTATCCAACAGTTATCTACCCACCCAGGTATTAAGCAAATACAAGTAATGGAGAAGGGCCAGAAAGTACACTTTTATAACTTCACATATCATGGAGAGAACTAAAAACATAAATATTGGTGAGTGGAAGTGTGGTCAATTGTGTTTTCCTGTAAACTGATATGTAATTTTGTCTGTATCCATGTGAATGTCAGTATTCTTCCCAAATTCCACCAACAAGAAAGAGGTTGGTGAAAGATAACATATATGAACCTGATCCTGGTGAATGTTACTGCCAAGAATAATTTCTTTCAAATCAATCGATCAATCATTGTGAGGGTAATAACCACTTGTCAAATGGATAGTGTTATTATTTTCTGTATCTGTTGGACTATTTCCTTCTTGATTAATGGCTTCATAAGGCTGGCAGAATTGCTGATTAGGTTATCGGGGGAAAGCAAGTACAGTACACCATTTCACATTTTAGATAGGACAGTTAAAGTTAAATAATAGTTCACCTGTTGCTTTGATGTTTGACATAAATGTCATGACAATGTCTTGTAAGGAATTGACACTATAACAAAATAGTTTCACAGATGATTTTACCACATGATAAATCATTAGTCAAACTATTTATCTATAGTGTCAATTCCTTACATGACATCCTCATAACATTTATGTCAAGCATCAAAGCAACTGATGAACCGTCATTTAATTTTGTTAAACTGTCTTACTTGATATAAGAAATGGTGTTTCATGTATAGTATTCTGAAGATGGTTAATAGGATATGAGAGGATGAAAAAGAATGGAGTGACATAGAAAGTTAATTATAAAGTTGAAGCTGTATCTTCATTACATGTTATCCTTAAGTCCAGTCTAGGGTAATACTGAAGTTTCATGCACACTGAAATTATAGTTAATTTATCAAAGCAGTGATTACACAGTTCTACCACAATAATATAAAGATCAGTTACCTTTACTGATGCATTCCTTGCCTCCTTAGTAGGGAAATTAGGCCTTGCAAGGTGGATTTGTTTTTCTTAGCAAAAACAACTTGAGAGTACAGTACAGCCAAAAGAAGTTAGTTCTAAAAGTTGACAACTTTAGTCTCAACCCAATTCTGACCTTGCAAAGCTACATGGAATATAACAAACCCCAACCAAATTAATGTCCAGTACTCCACTTGAAGATTGTCTTGAGACATTTCTGTACAATCCTATATTTGTATCCTAAAAAAAATACAAGAAATATAGCTTCTAGAGTTAGCTCAGTTTGCCTTATTTCCACTTCACTTTTTTACAGGTTACAAGTGGTGGGACCATTTAAGCACTACATAAACTTTCCATAATCCAGCCACGTGCATAATAACTACTGGTACCTTAACCCCTAGAGTACGCAATTCTGTCAGCCATACTTTCCCCTCAGGATGCAATAGTAAGTTGATTCAGGTAGAAAAGAAAACAACAAATATCAAGAAAATAATACAGTATGACATTCAAAGACAACCTGGAAAACTAAATAGTTTAGAATGTTCTTGAAAGACTATTAGGACTACTTTTTTTTATAATTTCTGGTAATGATAAGAAGGTTTGTATTGGAAAAATTGAGACTGTATACTGTACAGTACATTATTCTCAAAGGTTAAGGGAATAATAACATAAAACATGTGTATTCCCACCATACAATACTGTATAGTTTCAAGTTGTCAAACAAAGTTCTGACATACTTTCAAATATAGATATTATATACTTTACTGTACTTAAGGAAGAATAAATTGATGAACTGGGACCCTATTATCATACCAATTCTTCAACTTACACTTAAATACATCAGTTTGTGTAAGCCCTCATTGAAATATAAGAAAGGGAAGAATAGTAACTGGAGATAGAGAAGGTGCAGTACAGTACTGTATAAATGAAGAAAATTAAAGTTAAGATTAAAACGCATTACATAATGAAACTTATTGTTAAGAGTGTACAGTACAGAGTATTGCTTCAATGAATCATGAAGCTACAACTAGTATTGACAGAACAGACAATAAAATGCTCTGGCTGAAGTAGTAGTAGTAGACTAAGAAGAGATTCAAATCAATTATCTTATATATTTCGGAGTGACTTTGATCACTTAATCACTTTACTGTATATACTGTACTTAACAACTTAATATATCACTACTTTCCTCCAGTTATATTTTTCACTTCCTTCCATTCTTGTTTCCCTCCCATCCTTATCTCTTCTACATTCTTCTTTCTTTTTACTGCCAACTATAAATCATTACTTTCAACCTTAATTCCTACTTTCCAATATTTTACACATTTTCAACCTTTCTGATGTCCTCCTTCAGATTCTCAACTTGTCCCAACAGAAACAATCTCCTCCTCACCTCTCTCATCATGCTCTCTAGTTGGTTCAGTCTTGTAGTAACAATGGAGGAAGATCTTGGCTGCCTCTCCAACTAGGTTCTTGTCAGGGATGCCAGCTGCTGTCCCATAAACTTTGCCCTATGTTGGTTGATAGCTTGGATTAGATAGGTTGTCTGGGAGAAAATGAGACTATGCCTTGTCCCATATACTGTATTCAAAATGTCTACATGCTGTGCTGGCATTGAGAGTTAGGTTGTGCTCTCTAAGCTAAACTGTTGTGAATTTAACTATAGTGTGATACTCTTTACTGGATATTTCTATTTCTCATTTCTGATTTTATTTTTCCACCCCTTCCTATCCCTAGAAAAAAAAGGGAATTGTGGTATACAGTATACTGATGGTGATGAAGGAGAACTGAATATTTAGTATACAGTGGACCCCACAAGTATTGCACGTAAATGGATTTGTGCAACCTTGGAGACTAAAGATTAATGATGAAAATTGGGATAGGTTCTTATGTCTCGAAAATTAATTAAAATTGGACCAATACATCAACATTTTAAAAATAAAAAAATGAATGAAGGATACAATACTGTATAAACAGTAAAGAAGAAAGAAGTCAAGAAATCGGACACGTCCACCTCGATCTCATATAGAACGTGTTCACATACTGTAGAATGAGCTACCAAAATATTACCTTAAAATTATTTTTCAAAACGATTGTATCCATATAGAACGGGCAGCGAAAATAAGTGAAACCAATCCATAAATGCTTTACTTACAAGACCAGTGGTTTCTTGTGGATGAGAGACAACTTCCTTCACTGCTTCCTTCACAGCAGACACAAACATATCAGGAAAACTGTCAGTTGCTTGTAGTGTAGTTAAGCAGATGTGAAGGCTGTGGAAAGGCAGGGAGGTGGAATGAAACTATTGAGACAGATATACCGGTATGGGTTGGGACCCATATGAGGCCACTTCCAAATTCTATAATATTTGAGAAAGGTAATGGTAAAATTTATAAAGGTACAGGATCCATAAAACAATAAAACTGTAAACACAAACCCTGGAGGATACTGTGTGAAGGTGAGATGCCATCCATGTTCATTCAGGATGTCTCCAACCTTCAATATGTCAACACCATTCCCCTTGAATGCAACAATGGATGTCAGTGGGTCGCCCATCACCTCAATCCTTGGCAAGCTTCTTAATCTAGGTTTATAATGGAAACAATGCAGTTTTAGACAATAAATATTCTAATGATTTTACAAGTTCACTTATAGTATAAATCAATATAAAAGTAAACATAGAGAATTTTTGACAATATATATCTTTGTGGCAAATACAAAGAAGTTTTAAGGATATGAAGAATGGTAAAGGCATTAACATCTCAGTGATACAGAGAGAACCAAGGAAAAACTTCATTTCATATGCTGTTTTTCTTCAATATGTATCTAAAATCAACTTAAACTTAACTCACTGCTCTTTTATTCTCCGAGCAGTGGTGATGATTTTCTTTGTTTTTGCAGTGTAGCCATCAAAACCTTGGTAAAGTAAGGCAGCCCAGCAATTTGCTACCAGTGCTGTTGGATGAGGTGACAATTACAGATATGTCCATAGGATAGGATGTAGAAGGAAAATAATAACATCATGGGAGAATAGATTAACACTTAAAAAGTCCTGTGATTGCACACATACATAAACAATACAGAACATTTGTTATAAAGAAACTTTGCTATATGAAGTATGGTACTGTACAGCAACATTGGTATATTGAGCCTCACCTCCTGATCTTGAGCCTGGTACAGAAGGTGTAGCATAGATGCCACCTGGCCAGTCTGGGGTGACAAAGTATTGGTAGTGACGGTACTCTGGACTGCTGTACATCAGCACACTCGATCCTTTAGGAGCATTACCATACTGCAACAGATATGCAGAAATAATGAAAATAGGTCTTTTTCACAGCAAACACACATGCTTTGATTAAATTATATACAGGGTGTCCCACAAGTTGTGGCAGAGTCGTGAGGAAATGAAATTTTATAAAATCCTAAGCAGAAAATACTGAAAAAATATGTGTAAGAACTCGTTCACGAGTAATGTGGTTGGAGATCTCAGGCTGTACTTTCTTTCTGATGCTTCAGTGTTGCTTTTGCATAACCCATAGATAAAAACATGTCTCTATACAGTATTCCACGTTTGTAAATGTGAATGGTATTGTAGTAAAATGGGGGTGAAAAGTCCGTATAATAGACACAACCCGTCATTCACAAGAGAGCTGAGTGGGAACTGAGGCTAGTACCCTCACTCCCTCAGGCACCTCACACACTGGCTGCTATGCCATTATTACCAGATTTATTGCTACATTAGATTTACTTGACTATTAAGTCTATACTCCACTTTAAAGCACCAAACTTTCATAGATTGACTGAGTGATTGATTGATATTAGGCGCTGCAACAGCAAGGTCATGCAGCACCAGAAAAAGGTGATAGAGAGGTGTTACAGCAAGCAGGAAAACAATAGAAAAAAAAAAAGAGGGACAGGTGAAGAACTGAAAGCTAGTGGCTGGGGCTGAAGGGGTGCCAAAACCCTTAAGTATTACCCACATCACTTCAGGCAATACAGTACCAGCCTACGGGGAAAAACTTCCCTAGAACAATCACTTAATCAGACGTTTATTGATAGAAGATCTAAATTCAGAACAAGAACATGTTAATAAATAAGAAAAATAAAGAAGCATCTGATGGCAACCTGGGCGGGAGTAGCCAGCTATAAGACAATGACTGACATAGCCTAAGCCCACCACCGCTCACTGACACATCCCCTGTATTTACTTGTAAACGAGTTCTTAAAACTCACATATAGAAATATATAAATAATATATAGGGTATTTTTTGCTTAGAATTGCTTAAACTTTGATTTCCCTGTGGCTCTGCCACAACTTGTGAGAAACCCTGTATATGGAGTCATATTCTTTTCCAGCCTTCCCACATTTAGAGCCATGATAATAAAAATAATAATATGAAATGATGTGATAAATGATAATTGATTACTGAATACTTACCAACCAGGGTTGTCTGGTCTGTTCCCCCATCTCACCCAAACACATGTGCACCCGGCAAACCTATGTTTATGAATTTAACTCAAGCTTTTCTTGCTATAAGATATATTATAACATTGCTTATGTTGGCAAAATATGAAGTCTACATCATGTGTTCATTGGTATGTAGACATTGCAGCAAACCACAATACAACAAAATAAAGTTTCCATTTCCCTTACTTTATCCTTCAATAACTGGCAATAAAATCTACATCATATTCTTTTGGAACTGTACCTTGTGTGTGTCTGCAGAAATAACAACAACTCCTGGGACCCTAAAGTCAAATGGTTGAATAGGGAAGCCCGCTCTCTCCATGAAGGGGAGGAGGAATCCACCCATACAGGAATCAACATTCACAGGAATATTGTATTGCAGCCCTAATGCACCAATAGCCTCAACGTCATCTATAATACCATGTGGAAAGGTAGGTGCAGATGCCACCAGCTAGAAAGGAATATATAAAATGTGGAAAATAGTATTTGTATCAAAATCCAGCACTGCATCATATTCAGTACCTAGTTTTCAACATGGTCTGATGAATGAGGGGATGGGAGGGAAGGCAGTGGTGACATGCATGGGGATGAAGGCAAGTGGTAGACAACAGGATGTACAGGGATAATTAGGAAAGGAAGAGGTTAGGAAAACAATAGGAAAGTTGAAGATGGGAAAGGCACCGGGGGTGGATGGGATAACTGTTGAAATATTAAAATGTGGGGGTAGGTAGTAGTGGAGTGGAAGTTGCTTATATGCATATTCACTTGGAGGCAGGGAGAGGTGCCATAGGATTGAAGGAAAGCCATAATTGTACCTTTGTATAAGGGGAAGTGGAGTAAGGAGGAGTTTGGTAACTATAGGGGAATAAGCCTTCTCAATGTATCGGGGAAGGTGTATGGGAAGGTTCTTATTGAAACTGATGGAAGTAACAGGGTATAAAGTTAATGAAGAGCGAGGAGGGTTTAGAATGGGTAGAGGAGGTGTGGACCAGATATTTGCATTAAAATCAATAGTAGAGAAATATATTGGGAAAGGTATAGGAAGTTATATGCTGCCTTCATGGACTTGAAGAAGGCATATGATAGGGTTGATAGGAGAGCTATGACAGAGGTGTTGAAAATTTATGGAGTTGGTGGGTCTTTGCTGAAAGGCATTGAAGCCTTTTATGCAGATGCAAAAGCATGTGAAAGGGTAGAAGGGTAAGTGAGAGTTTTAATATTAGTGTAGGGCTGAGAATGATGTGTTATTTCACTATTGCTGTTTAATATATATATGGATGGTTGTATGAAAGAGATGAAAACCAAAGTGAATGGCCTAGGGGGGAAGTTGAGGCTAAATGAAGTAAATTGGTCCTTGGGTTAAGTTTGTTTGCGGATGACACTGTGTTGATGGCTGAGAGTAAAAGGAATTTACAGAGAGTGGTGGATGAGTTTCAGTCTGTTTGTAAACAAAGGAAACTGAAGGTGAATGTTGGTAAAAGTAAAGTGATGGTGTTTGAGAGAGCAGAAACTGAAGTTATTGACTTTGCTACACCTTACAGAGTGGGAGTACCAACTGGGACAAAGTGTGAGATAACTCTGAGGGGTGAGAGGATGGAGGAAGTAAAGGAGTTTAAGTACCTGGGGACAGTTATGTGTAAACATGGAAGTATGGAAGGAGAAATTAAGGAGACAGCAATGAGGGGTAGACAAGTCATAGGATCACTGGGGAGGATTATGAAGGGTAGAAGTGTGAGTATGGAAGTGAAAAGGGGACTGAGGAACAGTATAATCCTGCCAACACTGACATATGTGTCAGAGACATGGACATGGAGTAGGGCTCATCAGTCTAGAATAGGTGCTGTGGAAATGACTTACTTGAGAGGAGCATGTGGGGTGTCTAGGTAGGATGGAGAAAGAAATGAAAGTGTGTATGAAAGATGTGGTATGAGTGAGAAGGCAATTGGTATGGAATGTGGAGTGGTTGAGAGAGTGAAGCGTAATACACTGAGGTGGTTTGGACATGTAGAGAGAATGCAAGGTGAGGAATTTGTAAAGAAGATGTATGGAAGTGAAGTTGTGGGACCTGGTGTGAGAGGCAGACCTCCAGTTAGATGGCAGAACAGAGTGGAAGAGTATGTAAAGGAGAGAAACATGAGGGGCAGGGGAGGGCTGGACCGAGTAAGGAGGGAGTGTTGGAACAGGGAAAACTGGAGACACTTCTGCCTTGGCCACCCCCTTGGAGGGAGTAGGAACTAGGCATCAGAGCTATAGATAGATAGATAGTTAGTTATCAATAAGAAAATACAGCATTAAAATAAAAATAAATAATTAATGCCATCAATGTAAAAAAATTATAAACAAGCAAACAGGTGTGCTGTGAGAGACTGACCATAATGGTGTTTGAAGTGATGGCCTTCTCCATTGCCTTTATGTCACTTTTACAAGTCTTATGGTCCATCCGTACCTAGTGGATAGAAGTCATATCACACTCAGATAGATTACCAGTCAAGAAAAAGGTGTATGTACATGAGTTGATGATCTGGGCCTGTTATTTGGCTTGATGAAGCATATATATGTGATGTAAAAAAAAAAAAAAAAAAATGCACAGACAGTATATCACTGTTTACCTTTCTCAACTTTAGACCAAGAATGTGAGCAGCCTTATCATAAGCAGCATGCAAGGTGTAGCAACCGACTATCTCACCCCGAGTAATACCTTTCATGGCTCTCCCATAATCCCTCATTGCCTTCACTGCTAGTAGGATGGACTCAGAACCACCTGATGTCATCTACACAACAAACAAGAAAAGGATACTCTTATTATTCTGTACACTGGAAATATGTGCCTGATAATCACTTTTTCTGGTAGCCTGATGAACTTGTACTATACAGTGCAATATACAGGTATACTGTAGTTTAGACTTGATAATACAGGTAAAGGAAAAGACTTTTCATGGCATACTGTACAATTTCAGCAGGCTGGCTATTATACAAATCATGACAATCATTGTACACAATACAATACCATAAGTGAAATACCACCAAGCATATCCTGAGGAAGGTGTGTGGATAGTACACGAGTGAAACTGTGTATGGTACTAGATACAAAAGCCAATTAAAATGAGGCTATACTGTAACCATCTTAATAACTGTAATAATAAGGAAAATAGTGCTCATATTTCAGTCTGTGACACACGTCCACAAGCATTAATTCCCTCTCAGCATCATATCTGAAATTTCAATTCCAGTCATCTATCCATAAACAAATGTGAAGAGGGAGAAGAAAAGTTAATTAGATGACAAATATATGAGGCCTAGAGTGTGAGTGTACGGAACCTGAGAGTGGCTGTAAATCCTCACTTTGATGTGATATATCCATAAAAAGATAAAATGCTCTCTCTTACTTTCAGGGGCTTGGGAAAGAAATAGGAGGGTTCTGAAGGATGTGCTGATGATCTACAGTACAATGTTGGTGAGTGATTGCAGACATGAAATGAAGCCTTCTATACTCGTAGAGGGACAAAAGTACATGTGTTAACTGAAAAACTTAGGAACCTTGATAATGAACCCATATGTCAAGAAATACTAAACAGGTTTAGTATAATCCAGGAAGAACAATTTCTGAGTAGGAAAACTATGATAAATAATAAGATTAAAAACAACTAAGGAAAACTATCTACTAACAGTTCCACAAGCTTCTTCATCACCATGGAATATGTTGATGGTCATGCGGACAATCTCTGCCTCCATCTTGCGGACCCCAGGGAAGATATCAGCATGGAGTGGGTTTTGGAAGGCGTACACTCCATAAATCTTCTCTATTAAGTGATTGAAGTCTGTCTCTACTCCAGTGAAGGCACCCCCAGAAATCTTGCCTTCCTGCCAGTTATAACGCCCTGATGGGGAAATTACAATGACACACTAAAAATAAAAGAATCAAGAAGGGGAATCTGAAGATATTACTGAAAAGGGTTCATAGAAAGGAATATGAAGAGAATACAATAGAGGGACATGAGGTGGGGAAGTATTGCAGTTCTATTCACTGCAATTGTGTACCTGAACTCTCTATCACTACAGTATTCCAAAAGGAAAGTACAGTACAGCACAGTACAAGAACAAAATGAGTACCGTACTGATACAGGGAGCCACTGGTGGCTGGCAAGGCCAATGCAGTGCTCATTCCCGGAGGAACACTGGCCATCAACATTGTCAAGCTCTTAAAAATACCAAAATGATAAGAAAAATAAGAACAATTTACACATTAACACAAAAAAATACTACTGTCATTAAAATATATACATTACACAGAAATTAAAACCTATATGTAGGGGAACCTACAGTGACTCCACACTGCCTCCCCCTTTGTCTTCACCTCCAGCCTCTATATTATAAAAAAAAACAGGGTGTCCCCTGAGGTTACGACGTGGAGGCGGGGTGAGACTTACCTACCCTTCCTGGGGAGGGGTAGATCACCGAGATGCTCTATAACACTTTCCAATGTTTGATGGTAGCCAATGAGCAATGAAAACGAATAATGGCTATTGATAGATTAATCAATTTAGCTGAGGAAACCTAACCTAATATATAAAAACAAAATACAGTATCACAATTTCATCATCTACTGATAGTATGGCTAGAGGATTCAATAGTAGGAAAAGAGAAAGTGGGTGAGGCTAGAAAGTCATATCACACCACCACTTTAAAATAGGTAAATAAATAAATAAATATATATATATACATACAGTATATTACAGACAGTACACAGTATGTACATATAAACAATATTTATAACTTGATATCATCACTTATACAGTACAAGGTCTTTGCAACTAATAAAAACCTGATTGTATTATATTTATTTACATCTGTAAACAATACCGGTAACTGATCAATCATGAATACTAATCTATGAAAATAATTGGCTTATGTGAATGTTATGATTGCATGTAAATTTCAACTAGAGCATAGGAATCCCTGTAAACAAACAATAAACAGTACTGTACAGTAATTTATCCACAGTCTCATTCTAACTGATATGTGTAAAACACTTTATATTAACCCCTAAAGGACCGGGGGTAGTGAAAATACTGTGCCCGCCAGGACTGAGTGTTGAGCGAAAAACACGTAAAATAGCCTATTTTTGCACGCTCTGTACTCTTAACCTAAAATGAACGAGTAAATTATTTTATTACCATGAGAACGAGTAACTCTTCCTCTTTCGATTGGTACCAATGGGAAGTTTGTAGGTTTAATGGTTACAGAATTACGACGAGTTGAATGAGGTACTGTCGCCGTACGTTGAGCGCTAGTGTTTGGGTGTGTGCACTGACTGTGGCGAGGTAGTAGAAAATGGGGATAGGCGCTCGTCAGCTAAGCCACTCACCAGCACACTCGGACATAACTAGATCAATAATTCCTCAATTTTACCCTAGAAAAGGCAGTGTGTACTCAGTTTGAGCATCCCATCCTACTATAAACCAGTGTAGCCAACGTCTGGAGTAAAAAAAATGGGGAAAATTCCTTACGCTTGGGAAATTTTAGAAATCCGGCATATACCGGGCCCGGTCCTTTAGCGGCAACCCGTCATATGCCAGGCCCTGTCCTTTAGGGGTTAATGTATACTGTATACCTAAATAAGCAGCAGCTAGGACTGACCTTGTGTGAGGAGGTGATTAGCCTCACTGAGTAAGTCTTCAGTGGACCAGCCAGTTGGTGGCAAGACATGCAGTGGTGGCCGCTCATCCTTAATGCCTGACTTCTCAAACATCTCATTCTCAATGTCTGCAGAGTGGGTCAAAGTATTAGTACACAATCATCCCTACAACAAGGAAACTAAAGGTGATAGTCAGAAAGAGAAAGATGCTGGTTTCTGATGTCATTGACTTTCTAACACTTTGGACTGGGGTGTGAGATGGTTAGCCTTTGAGAGGTGAGAGGAAGCAGGAAGTAAAGGGGTTAAACTCATAAGAACAGTACTGTATATTGTATGCATGGGGGCATGGAAAGAGAGATCAGAGAGAGAAAAGTAAGAGGTAGAAAGGCCATAGGATCATTAGGGAAAATCACGATGAATAACAGTGTATGCATGGAAGTGAAAATGGGACTGAGAAATAGCATAGTCTTGCCAACACCACCAGTACGTAGCGAAGGTAGCAGTCTCCGTGTCTGTCAACACAATAATCACAAATTAAGTTGCAAAATATATAATTCTTGAGGTCACACTCCTCTGCCAACTGAGCAATTCATCACTCCACCCTTATTTGTTTGAAACTTTAATTAAGAAAACTGCAATGCCTTGTGTTTAAATTTTGCAAGATGATTATATTATAATCATGTATTTGAGACAAGGAAGAACACTGAATATGGTACAGTAATCTGTAATTAGTGTGGTGGAAATGAGCTACCTGTACCCGAGACAAAAATGTGGCCATAACAATTAAATTGTTTCTCTGTAGGAGCCCTTACTTCATTACAAAGAAGCTCTTCCAATAATTACCCTTTATGATTTATTCAGTTGTGTAATAAATGCAAGGAAATTCTGTCACCGATAACTATACAGAACTTCAGTACTACAAAACAAAGGTACAAAACAATGATGTATGCAACAATCCCTAAAGTTATCAACCCATGTATGCTGCTGACCTCTACGAGACTGGTCAAGTTGTGCAGAAATATAGTTCTTTACTGCTGGGATCTTTCGGATACTCCGGAACAACCAGTCCCGCACATCAGTGTATACATCTGTAAGAACAACAGGCCTTTTACTGTACTACTACTACATATCTAGAAACATACCATTTATTGCCAATAATCTAAAGTTTAGTGTTATTTATGCATTCTTATATTATCACCTTTGTACAAAGATTCATACACAGAAAACAGCTATAAAATATTCAACAGCAACTTCATGAAGCCAAAATGTCCAACATTGTACTGTAAAATAAAAAATAACAATGAATACCTGTAATGATAATATCATTATCATATCAACTTTGTTGGGTAGTATTATACCATTGAGTGTAGAAATAAACATTATTATTATTATTGGAAATAGTAAGTACAGTACAGTATAGCAATAAAATATTTAAAGGACTTCTATAATTTATGTACAGTACTGTGTTAGGATGTCTGTAGAGCAGGGGGGGGGGAGGTCAATTAAACTGGTCCATCTAATGTTAGGTGTGCCATAATGTAGAATGAACTGTGTGAAGTCTAATGGATTTCTCAAGATACTGTACTGTAGTACACACTTTATTATTGGAGATATTTTCAGGTAAAATGACAAATTGGAATTGAACCAGAGAGGATAGACTTTGAAATAAACCTTATTTAAGCAAGTGATTATATTATGCCTCCTAAAAACAAGTAACTTGTAGCCAATGTTGAATGGTTACCTAATCTTCTGAGGTAGAGGTCCCTTAGTGTGATTGTAGTGAGGGTAATGGCAGCTGTGCCTGCCACCAGTTGCCACCCTTCCATACCCTCAGTGTGAGCTTCAAACTTATTCTCTGCATCTATAACAAAAATGAAGTTTTATTGTATTGATAAAACAAATATTCCTGCAAATGTAAGGTACAGCCACAGTCAAATATCCACCGACACTTTCCTTCCATCGTAGTAAATATCTTGGTAATAAAAAACAACACGTGTATGACTTTACAGCACCTCATAATAATAATAAAATGAGAGGCCCGAGGGGGCCGAGTTGATGTAAGGACGGTAAGGTGTTGTAAGATTATATTTTGATGATACCGATTAAATTACACAATTACACGATGGAAGAAAAGTGTCGGTGGTTATTTGATTGTGGCTGTACCATACCACACACAAAATAAAATTACACTTGATATAACGACGGTAGCTAAGTTTACACCTGCTGGATGATACACCTACCAAAAACCTTGCCAAAAACTACCTAAAGTAACCTAAGTTACCTAACCCATGGATGTATAATAAACACACCTCCATTATCCATAACCCAATCTCAACAGCAGATTCAACTATAATATTCAATTATAATATTACAAGTTCACAATTGGGCCCCATACTACTGAAATTTCTTGCTCCTCCATTATTTTTAATAAGAACACATTTTGAGCTGGATAGTGAGAGAGAGATGTACAGTTGTTGCATGGAGGTATAATATACTAATATTATACGGTTATACCTCCATGAGTTGTTGCACCTTAATTTTTTTTTTCTGCAGTACGGACTAGTTTCTATACATATTTATATATAAGGCTAAATTTACAGATAATCCTTTACAATATAATAATACAATAATGGAAAGACATAATACTTATTAAATTGGTGGAATCTCTTTTAGAAGCTACAGAAGGCAGCCGACCAGCCGTTAGTAAAAAGAGATTGATTGTAACAGAAAATGGTGCCTGGGATGACCGACTGTAGTGTAGGTTAGATTTTCAGACATTCAGTTATCCAACTGGACTTTGCGAGCGGAGAGGGAAGATTCCTTGAATGACATCTCATTCCTCAAAGGTTCTGGCTTATTACGAGTTATTAGTATCTCCTGGATGGGCTGGCCCTGACCTTAATCACCCTACTAGATAATAAATGTCACAGCTGGACCGCTTGCCCGCTGGCCCGCTGGGATGTGCCGAGCCGCCGAGCCTCAGCGGCCGAGGCCACACGGAGTCACGCGGACTCACGCCTGTCACGGACAAGAACCGCGATTATATTTTTTGTTCAGCACATTTTAATTCCTTCATTACTCTTTTATATATGTGATGGATATAAGGAAGCAGGTATTATTAAAAGCCTTTCCGAGATCGTGGAGCAATATATGGAACAGGTTTAAGATAAGCTATATACTTGAAAATAAAGAACGATTTTTTTTAGTATATGTCACAACCCGACTGAATCAGCCCGTATATAGTAAATTTTATCATGTCCATATAATCAGTAAAAACTAGTAAGTAATAAGTAAGTGTGTAGTCCTAGCTTCTTGATCCCACAGCCTCTTTGTCAGCAGATAAAAATAACTACACAGAGATGGCCCAGTGCAGCGTCCATAAACTGTGAAGACCTACAAAGATGCAACATCCATTGTCGCATAAACCTCTTATCACTGACCTTTACATATACTATCTTGTACCTGTAGTGGCATTGGTAGTGGTTAACTGATAAGCAAGGACACCTGGATCAAAACACAGGTGGAAATACCCAGGAGTACACTTGTACTTGTACACCTGTATGTTGTAGTTAATGGCATGATTCAATAAAGTAACACACAATTCAGATTTGGTAAGGCGCTCCAGTGTAAATTTTACTTATACTGATTTTTTTACTTATCTTGATGGGACTGTATTGGAGGGGTCTGAAAATTTGGTTATTCTGGGAGTTACATTTGATGCCAAGCTGACTTTTAAGAAGCAACTCGAAGTCTGTCTCCCAAAAGTTGTGTATAATGAATAGAGCTTGGCGTGTGTTCGGAGATCTCTCATTGTTACCGCGGTGTTTGAACTCTTTGTTTGCCTCTGATGGAAAACTGTTCTCCAGTGTGTTGTTCAGCAGCTGACTGTCATCTCAAGTTGCTGGATAGGATTGTTTCTAAAGCTAATTATCTTTCTTGATTGTAATCTGAGTCACCGTCGTTCTGTAACATCATTGTGTATGCTCTTCAAGATCAGCCTGAGAAGTAATGTGCTGCATCCTCTTAAACTCAACAACTTTACCACCTCTTTATGTTCCAACTCGTGTTACTCGTGGTGTACGTTGGCCTCCCCGACCCCAAGATCTAGAATCTTAATTGGGCCTCCCATATTATATAAGTTTGCATACGACTCAGTGTTTCGCAAACTTTTTTTATTGTGACCCTGAACACAAATTTATTTTGGCCTGCCGATATATATAGGGCGGTATACAGGCCCTAGGGCCTGTGGCCTTTGTCTTTGTTAATATAAAAAAAAAAAAAAAAAAAAAAAAAAAAAAGGTCTTGTTGGTAACCCTGTGGGAGGAGGAAGAAGGTGATAGAAGAGGTGAGATGTGTCACAGAAAGCATGAAAGAAACAAAAGGAAAGAATGTACAGTTTAAAAATTGAAAAGGAGTTGTTGGGGTCGAAGGGGCGCTTACAGGAACGACAATAGGAGCGAGTGAGTTATTTTTATATATTTTAGAATTAATTTTGTCCCGTCACCGAACTCCCTCTGTGGGCTACTGACAGATTAAGATGTTCCGCGATTGCCTTTTAATAAAATATATTGAAAAAATATAAACAAATCACTGAATTTACTGTTTCACATTAAATGGATAAAAACGAAGCCATTTTTCCTATATATACTTGACAAATATATAACATAATTCATACAAGCGTATTATATGGCCCGATATAACAGTACCAAAAGATTCCTCTGTATTCCCTCCTGTGTATAAACCCGCCGGAAACTTCGGCTCATAAAGGGTCGAGCCGCTCGAGCGTGATGATCAATTGAGTTTATAGTTCGGCCGGTATAGGCAGCCAGCCTCTGCTCCAACCCATATAGAATTTTTAAGATATATTATATCCGACCTCGGACGTCAGCGTCATCGATTATATGAATTATCCTATGCTCTTTCTCATGCCAAGATTTATTTTATATATATGATCCGACACTGGACATAAGCTTCATGAAGCCCGTTATCGTGGCCCAGATCAACTGCTGCTCACACACACACACGTCACGACTTCCGAACTGGTACCCAACCACAGAAAGAGGGAAGTGAGGGTTATTCCCAAATACTGCAGCTGTTATGGTACCAGTGAGGGTGTTTTACGACGTTCGGTGCATGGCCTTATAGTTAGTGTCTGACACTCAAATCGGAAGAGTATATATTCTCAGGTCCTCACCTGAGAGGATCGATCTGCCGACCTCTTGGTTAAGAGTAAAGAACACTAACCACTTTTGTGGATTAATTTTTATCCTGAGGCTGAGTTCAACCGTTTAGCCTTACACAGACGAACAGACACAAACGCCGTATATTAATGTAAATTTACAGTTTAAGAAAATTATAAGTACAACATAAATCCACAACAACCTCGTACTTACAATTAGAATAATTAGTAGCTCGAATCGCCCTTTTTCATACTTTTACTACCGATATGAAATATAGATAATGATCTAAACTTTGGTCTGCAACTAAAAATTATGTAACTACATAATTATATAATTCTATATTGAGTTCACTGTTAAGCGACTTTAATTGGACACATACGTAAGAGTAATTGCCGTAGTGCTTCCATCTCTGCTTTGTTGGTGGTCAGAGTGACGGTGTGTACTAACAGCTGCCTTCCACGTCCCGCCTCACCTGGTTGACTGAATGACTGGCAATGCCGCCTTATTATCCCGGCGACAGGTGACAGCCTCTCACCAATACACAGTCCTAACCTCCCTCCCTCATATACTTATCTTTACCCACATTGTTCCTTTCTCAAATTTTAGTCTGCATGTATATCCCTCTTCCCACCAATGTAGATTTTTTTCTAATGCAGATCTCCACGCCACCTGCTCTCTCTCTCTCTCTCTCTCTCTCTCTCTCTCATTCGATTTCAATTATCCCTCCTTAATTTCAATGTTTCCTTCGTGCTTTGCTGGACCTCCTCTCTATAACCTTCTTCCTCATCCAACAGGGTATGTAACGCATAGGCCTAGGAGTTTTCTTCTTCCTTTTCAAATATTCGAGTCTTACTATCCCTTCTATGGACTCACGACTGTTCAGAATTACCCTATACATCTCTCCATATTATACCTCTACCTATTTCCTTTCTTCAGTTGCCCGTCTCCCTTCTTTTAATTATCAGTCTATACCTTCTTTTCTCAGTTAGTACCCTCATTGCGACTATAATTCTTAGTACTGAAAAGAACAAAACTTTATTACGATTATTTTCTCCTTAGGTCATTCAGAGAGCCATAAGAGGATAATTAATACATTTGTTTGGTATATTGAAGGTCGTAAATTCCTCTAAAGTATACCAGTAAACAGGATAACATGAAACAAAAAATAAATAACGGTTGCGTTTTGTGGCTTGGAATAGTTAGGAGGAATAAGTTGTTCCATATTTACCATCACTGTACTGTACTACCTATACCCCCTTCATAATACAGGTTTCAGGAAGCATAATAATGTTATTGTTTATAGGTAACCTTTGTAAGGATTCGGTCATGCATGGTTTTGTGAGGCTATACAGTCGCTGACATAAATGTTTTGTTTTTTCTCTCACCACTCACTGGGTATCATTGTTTGATGAGAAAAAATTAAATACATTTTATAGTGATCAAACGCTATACACGCATACCTAATTTTATTCATCTTGACTATACATTCATTGTGTATATTTTATAAGAAAAATGTAAATTAATCCTATCGTATTCATACGTTTTTGTTTATAATCTTTACAAACTGAATTACTGCCCTCAGTACTGGGAGACCCAAGCAAATAGAAACTGTCTTGGTTAAATCAGTTTATAGTTCTCCTCCATAATCTCAAGCACTCTTCACATTTACTTAGGTATAGCAAGAGGTTCGTCCTTTACCAGTTAATGCGGATATCATCAATAAAACATATTTATACTGAAAGCTACATGACTTGTTTCCTTCACACCTCTTCCTAACCAGTAAAGAGGAAAGGTGTTCCTAACGCCAGCCCACTTGAGAAGTCAGTCCACTTGCATGATAAATTATCCCAAGTTACTTAATTCTCCACGGTCTGCTGTAGATTTATCCAACGAATATATATATATATATATATATATATATGAAATATGGGTTACCCAAATGTTGTCACATGTCTGCTGTTTTATCCCAATGGTTACAATTTCTCTCCTTATCTCTTGTTTATCAACAACAACAAATTGAAATTTAGTATATGTAGCATGAGTAGCAGGGTACAGTACATAGCAAAGGTAGCAGCCTCCGTGTCTGTCAACACAATAATCACAAATTAAGTTGCAAAATATATAATTCTTGAGGTCACACTCCTCTGCCAACTGATCAATTCATCACTCCACCCTTATTTGTTTGAAACTTTAATTATAAGAAAACTACAATGTCTTGTGTTTGCAAGATGATTTTAATTCGCCAGGAAATAGGACCTCGACCTTCCTCTCTTTCCTTCCATCATACTCGTCTTTGTAAACCCCTCTTCTCTCTCTCTCTCTCTCTCTAAACATGCCTATACAGGTATAGCCTACCATCCACCAAACCAGCCAACGTACCCTCCCTTTCTCCTCGCCTCACCTTATCTTCTGCTATCTAATCTCTTCTCCTCCCAGCTGCTGATATAAGAAACTCAACAACTTTTCCTTTGTTATACGAGTCGTGAAGCACTTGCACCAAAGCGACCAAGGACACAGAAGCAAGATGAGGTCAACAAACACACCTACATAAGTTTATAGTTTCCACAAGATAACAGATAATTTACTGAGATAACATAATTTACAGTCAAAATACAGAAGGAAGAAAAAGAGTTATTTAACCGCATATTCAAAGCATAAGAATATAATACACACACAGATACAAACACACACGCATATATATATATATATATATATATATATATATATATATATATATATATATAGAGAGAGAGAGAGAGAGAGAGAGAGAGAGAGAGAGAGAGAGAGAGGTGAAGAAGGAAGGTATAATGGAAGTTTAGACATGCGGGAGGGAAGGATCGAAGAAGGGAGAATGTACTGTACAAGAAAAGGAGAAAGTAAAGAATTGAAGAAGTGTAGAGGTGAGAGAAGGGAGAGTGTAGAAGTGAGGGAGAGAGGAAAAAACTTAATTTAAGGGAGAGTGTAAAGGTGAGAAAGGGAGGGAATGTAAGCCCGAATGTGAGGGAGAGGTAAGCAATTAAGGAAGAGTGTAGTGGTGAGGGAGAGAGAATGTAGAAGCAAGGGAGAAAGAGTCTAAAGGTGATGAAGGGAGTTTAGAGGTGAGTGTGGTGCTGAGGGAAGGAGGAGGAATTTGGAGGGAGGGAGGGAGGGAGTGAACTACATATCCGGTGCCCTCTCTCTCTCTCTCTCTCTCTTTCTCTCTCTCGTCAAACTTTAATTCCAGACAACTGTATTGAAATCCTTAATAATTATTATATACAGTATTCATTACATGCCTATATCGCCAATAATTTTCTATCACAGAGAAATAAATAATAATGAAAATGTGTAGCCTATATGTTTAAGACGAATTCCCTCCCCTCCTTACTTCGTGAAGAATTATGTAATCTAACCAGTATGATACCCTGTACGGTGAGAGAGTTGGGAGTAAAGCAAGGAAGGAACAGTATAAAAAAAACAGTATATAGTAGTGGTTGGTTGGATGTGGTGTTATGATTCCCTGTACGGTGAGAGAGTTGGGAGTAAAGCAAGAAAGGTACAGTAGTAGTGGTTGGTTGGATGTGGTGTTATGATTCCCTGTACGGTGAGAGAGTTGGGAGTAAAGCAAGAAAGGTACAGTAGTAGTGGTTGGTTGGATGTGGTGTTGGGGTCGGTCGGGTCGGTCGCTCGCTACAGAGACAACGGAGTGTTATAAGAGCATTGACACCCCCTTCCTCACTCAACCTCACCCCATTCCACCCCTCTAACTTCGCCCTCTCACCCTCTAAATAAGTTCTCATCACTCACTCACTTACTCCCCGTCTCCCATTATTCCATATCTTTCCATTCCTTCATTATCCCTTCCTCAGCCCCACGTTATACATCCCACCCCACTCCACCCTCTCACACTTTAAATAAGTTACAACACTCACTCACTCACCTACTTTCATTGGTTCCTCTCCTTCCATCTCTTCAGTTTCTCTTCCTGCTACACTTCGCATCGACGCATTCTCATTCCGAACACTCACTCTAGCTTCATCAATCAATCAATCCCCTCCTTCCATCTCTTCATTTCCCCTTCATTATATTATTTTACCCATCACCGTTCATTCTGTTATAACCGCTCTTCTCCTATAGTGCCCCCTGATCTTATCCCTCACTCCCCCCAATAAACTTCCTATCCTCAAACCCTCCATATGCATATTATGACTCTCAAATTCTCAATGCGGCTCCTGGATCTGTAATGTTGTTTACAAAAAAGTATCAATATTCTTTGGTTTATAATTGTATTGGCTTTTTCATGCTCTTTATTTATTTTTCTATACCACTGTGGTTTATGTTATCTAATGTCCAACTCTAAATTAAGCAACAACAAAATTCAACTTACTGTATGTAGCAACCTATGTGCCATGCCTTTCTCATTAAGGTTAGATTATGTAAGGTTAGGATGTCGGGTTGGATTCTGTTGCCAGTTTATGTTAAACGAGATTAATAGGGGAGATTCTTTTGTTGGCGAATTGGAAGATCTCTGATTCCTCCAAACTATACCACAAAACAGATCCCGTATAAGTGCCATTGAGGGGTCTGTTTCCTGGTATAGTATAAGGAAGAATCACTAGCCTTCCCATTTGACAAGGTTTGCGTACAGTGGTGATTCTGAGACATGTGACAAAGTTAGCGCGAACATCCGTCATATACGATGAGGAACCGGACTTTTCCGGGATTTCCCCCGAACACTGACAAACTTTGGGAATCATGTCTCTGGAGCTTCCGTCTTTAACTCCTCGACTCCCCTTCTTCTCCCGCTCCCTCTGAACTCTGACCTTGACCCAGGCCCTGTCCCTTGCTGTCAACAGACCGCGACAAATGGGGGGAGTGAAGAAAAATAGAATTCCTAATATAATTTTCATAACAACAACAGTATCGGTCACATTGATTCCAGAAGCAAATGTTCATAGACAAGAATATTCGAGTTCGTTTTTGTCATATCCACAATTCTGATTCATAAATAATTTTCAATTCATGCAGTTACGAACAAAAGTTCTAAGTTAACAGCCAATCTTAAAGGTCACCTCTAAATAATTATGATGATATGAAGCTGTAAGCAGCACACCCCCACAAAGGCCCCGTATACAGTCACAAAGCCGAAAGTCTGCATACACAGTCCCATCATGTTTGCTTTGGAGACTGTTTAGTTTAGCAGCTAAAAGATGGGACAGACCCGAACGATTGGCGGTTGAGGATTCGTAGAGGAAGAGGGACGGAAGGGGATAAAGTAGAGGAAAGCTATTTTTTTTTTTTAATGAGAGGAAGAGAGACGGCCTGAGGTGTACAGTATGTAAACGAATGGAGAGATCTGAAGAGAGAGAGGAAAGAGAGTTAACAATGAGGGTGAGAGCATGATGTATATGTTTAGGATAAGAGAGAGAGAGAGGAGAGGGAGGCTGATATATGATGGAGGACAAACGGTAGAAGAGAAGAAGTGTTAACATGAGGGAGACTGGAAGTCTGGAACTCTGGAAGCGAGGTATGGAGGAAGGGACAGAGGGAGTATAGAGGAAACTGCACCCATCAAACCTATTGCCATATTCTCTTCAGTCCTCTCTTGCCATAATTAGGGATATTTACTTTTAATATAAGTTTCATTCAACTTATATATATATTATGAATCTATGGAAAGTCAAGGTCACCATCTGTAATACCAAATAACACGGGAAAAGTAAGATTTCCTAAGAATTTCTTGGAAATGCTTGGTAATAATCCAAATAAAATTTGTCATCACTCATCATAAATAGCAAGGTTAGTGTTGCCATACGAGAGGTTAATACTGTGGAAATGATTATTCTTGGATTAGCTAGGTATTAATAGGTATGTATAACCTGACTTGCGATATTATACATGGAACGTCAACGTCTTCAATAAAACGTGAATGCTTGTTAGGATACACCCAAGAAGAAAACATTGCGGCCATATCCAGTTTCTAGTACTGAACAGCCATTGTATTCAGTATATGGAGATCAGGCAGCAGGCTACCTTCCCGTCCTCCCATCCTATTTCCTCTCAAACCCTACCTTTACAGTTTCCTTCCTCTCTTTCCTAGTAATAATCCTACTTTACCTCTTCTATCACCTGATATTTATACGCACACTTATATACAGTTTCTTCCTTATTTCCCCTATACGCAATTTCCTTCCCTTCGATCCCTCTCCCATTCTCTTTCAATAATGAATTTCCCTTTTTCCATCACACTATATGCATTATGATAATCCATAACAATAGACTTCTTTTCTCACCATCATCAGTAGCCAAAACTGATCAGCATTTCTTACGTTACAACTCCGTCCTCAGTACGTTGCTTCCCAATAGCCGCTCGTAATTTTAATTTAATCATTCTCATTACTCTCCTATATAGTTCTACGTTTCTCCTGTCTATCCTTTCTGCGTTCCTGCTGGCTTCCACCCCTCCTCCCTCCTACTTCTCCCACGACTTACGCCACTTCCTCATTCAGGGATTTAAATAGCAGATTCGCATTGTCCAGTCGCTAAAACTCCCCTCCACCAACACCAGCAGGCACTAGTCGACTCTTTATCTGTCACACTCCCAAACAACAAACACTGGCCTTTTAAAGATGTGGGTACATTGCAACTTGGTGTGTGGTTTTATAATGGCTGGGAAACAAGAGCTATGTTCGCTCTAGCGGGTCCAGCCACTCGGGATAACTCGTCCGATTGCTCTTTACCGACTTAAGATTTGCATATCGCCGTGGATCGAACATGGTGTGTGTAACTATAGAACAATGAACAAGAAGTTGTTAGAAGTCTAATGTGAACATATATTACTCAGCAGTAAGTATCCATTCGACTCAATTCAAATAGCTACGAACATTAATGTTTGCCAGGATATGGAAAATTCAAATGTAGAGATAATACAGTACCTGCACAATACTATAATGTAAGCTACAAGCACGCGAGGCACCTCACATAACAATATTCAGCGTCCCCCTCATCACTCAACAAGCGAAGGATAGGATTTCATAACAGCATTTGCTCTTAAATAGTGGAGACAATTGCCCTGCGGGCCTGCAGTGGCCTATAATAGACTGGACAATGGACATTCTTCTTGTTCTCCAACAACAACAGCAGAGTAGTAACACCATGAATGATTGTAATTTGCTTGAAAAGCTATGTCAACATCTGAAAATGTATATCAGTATGTAGATAATCCACATCCCAGTGAGCAAACGTAAAATAAATAGGCCTGTATGTACTCCTTGGCCCCAAAGTCAATATAAAAAGACACCGCTAGTGTCAGCAATTATCTAGCTGCTGATTCTGACACCTAATTGCCATTCTACAATCGATGACTAACTGCGATAATAATAATAATAAACACGGAAGTGGACGGAACTACATTAATTCGCGCCGTCCAAAATAACTAAAAAATATCTATTAACAGTTTATCAAACCGAACAAATTTCATGTACCGGTACTCCGGTAGCTATATAGTTTCTTCCCAGCATGGTACTGAAGAAGGAAGGTAGCCTCTTGTCAACATAAATAAGATTTTTTTACTGACAATATATACTGCTTTGAACATGTTTAGATCGTAACCCAGCTACCAAACATAATAATAGAAACTACGGCTGTATAGCAAACAGTAAATAAGATGGTCAAATGAAGCGTATACCTGTGCAGATTATCATTCACTGTAGACTACCAACTGAAGATAATGGCGGCAGTAAGACAATTCTCCTTGGCCTGGCCATATCTGCGACAAGTACTGAATCGATATTCATATAGGATGGTACTGTATCTGTAAATGGCAATATATCATAATCAATACAGTAATTAAGATTATGATAATACATTAAATTTATATTCGCAGTTACCTACAAGGCTACAACTTATCAAGATAGAACATTATCACATACTAAGGACTAAATAATAATATTCTCCAATATATAATAAGCATTATGATTAAATATGAAATATTATAATTATGTAACACAGCACAGCCTACGGTGGTGCTGGCCAAACAACCCCTTCACTCATTGTTGCCATTTCTATCATTTCCTCTTGAACTCCAAGCCCAATATAATTATCATTATACACACCAACATTATACTCTGATGTTTGATAATAGTATTAATAACATAGAACATTATATGTGGTTAGAATAAAGGCCTGATACAATGCTACGAAAGCATAGATTGGAGTGAGACTAAAACAATCAACAAGAGAGTTAAAATAATATGGCAACAACAGTCTGAATCATTACCATCTGGCACTACAGCATAAAGCTTCGTTCAGGCACGCCCGAACAATAATTAGTTCCTTCCGAGATCTCTATCAAATTATATACATAAGCTTCTTCCAAATTTAAGAATTAGAAGAGAGAATCAGAAATGAGAAAGAAATACGACAAACAAGATAAAATAAAGCAGTTCAAACCTTATCCCTCTCCCACCTTTTCCCTCCCCCCCCCCACCACAGCTCACTAAAAAAAAACTTGAGTTACGTATAGAATTTTAGCTACTACGATGAGCCTCAATAAGGGTGTGTATCGCGAGATATTAAAGCTGTTGCCTCCCTTCCTCCTCTCCTCCCAGCCCTACACTTCCTATTCACCCCTCCTCCCTCCTTCCTATAGCACTCTCCCTCCCCCACTACTACCTTGCGAGAGCTTGTGGCCCAACTGGAGTTAAATCAATATTTCTTGTGTTCTCCCAGCTAGGCTGATGTGCAGATGTCTCAAGAAAGAAATCAAGGATAGGCCGGTGTTTCATTTACCGAATTTCCTAATATCATTAATTTTCATAGAACCATTACAATGGGTTTGTCTGCAGGCACAATCCGTGTATACTGGTGAGGGGTATTGTTAATATTAAGGATATTCTTAAGGACTTACAGAATAAAACAAGCAAAACATGTTTCAATGTATACTCTGTATCGAAGGATGCTGCAGCCCACGTTCTCTTTTATAGAATGTTTAGATCATATCCCGTGGCGACCATTGCACTCCATCGGAGGATATACGCTCCCTCAGTGCTTGCGTATACGAAATATCCTGAGAAATGTGCGTAAATGATGGTATGCCTGGGTGTAATGTAATTTTTTTAATGTCAACGAGTGTAAGATACCGGCTACTTAAATTATCATAACGCATTTATATACTGCCTTAGCTATGTATTCATAAAATCATACTCTCCTCTGCATCACCTTACCTTTAATTAATAAAATAATTTACAAAGAATGACAAACATAGCTATATGCAAGAAAATATATGACACCGGGAAAGAGTTCATCGGCAACTGTACGATCGCGACTTGGCGGGCTTCTTGCAAAATATGTTCGATTGATCTCACGCGATGAGAGAAGCATTTCTTTTATTATCGTTGTCTTTTATAAAAATATGTTCATATTTTTTATACGCTGATTCATACCATATTTTAATATCTTAATTATTTAATTAGTTAGAAATGTCAAAGTCTGAATGCAGGAATCGGTCGCTGGTTGATTTACTGTTAATTCTGACTTTTCCCATGAGGTTTCAAATATTAATAATAATAACAATAATTAGCCACAAGGGTTTCACATTCCCGCTTTATGTCTATACTTAGTTGCAATTTATATTTTTTCTCAGAGAGCAACGGGAAAGTTTTGAGTAAAATATCATAGGTGGTGATGATATGCAACGATCAAACTCGAAGGGAATAATGACTACGAGCCACGTCTGATTTTACAGAGACACTGAAGGAGCCAGATGGAGCCCCTACAGGTATGCAAGAAGTGTGACGTTCCAAGCAACTATAGAGTCACTGGCCGGGTACACAGAGGTTAAATTACTCACCCATACAGTTTCTTGCGCCTTTTGCTCTCATATATTTAAAGTACGTGGGGCATTTCCTACATTTCTTACGTCACAAACCCATAATGAGCTCTGTCATAAGGTTGAAAACTAAGTGTAAGTGTAAAACTATAAGCCTTTTGGCTACCCTACGTTGGCGGTGCGTGCGTCTACGACCAATGAAAACACAGCATTTTCCCGCGAACCTCTGTACAAAGCAGTGAGCTGCCGAGCGGGGCGTCTGGTTCGGTGTCGTCTCCACCAGTAGGAAACGAGGCTTAGCAGATGGGACTTTAAAACCAGTTTATGATTGGGCGGTGCTTAGCGACCTGGGAGGAGCGGAGTGGCCATGGGGTCCCGGCGCGCAGTAACGGTCGTAAAGCGTCACTAGCTGAGCCTGTGTGAGAGAGAGAGGAATACGCCGCGCCCCACGGACCGCACTCAACATCTTGCCTCGTGAGTGCCACCCCCCTCCGTGCCAACATGCCGCGTGGACGACCCCGAGGCTCAGGGCTGGCTATTGACAAGCCCCGTGGGAGGATGACAGCCTACGCTTTCTTCGTGCAGACCTGTCGTAGTGAACACAAAAAGCTGCACCCTGACGAAAACGTGCAGTTTGCAGAGTTCTCCCGCCAGTGTTCAGAACGGTGGAAAACTATGTCTGAAACTGAAAAGAAAAAGTTCCACGATATGGCGGGGAAGGATAAGGTGAGATATGATGCTGAGATGCGAAACTACACACCTGTACAGAATACCGGTCGTCGTGGGCGACGGGGGCGCGGCAACAAGGCGCCTAAAGACCCCAACAAGCCCAAGCGCGCCCTCTCTGCTTTCTTTTACTATGCCAACGACGAGAGGGCTAATGTACGTGCCGCCAACCCCGACTTCTCAGTGGGTGAAGTAGCCAAGGAGCTTGGGCGACAGTGGGGAGAGTTAACAGATACCGGGAAGCTCAAGTTCGAGAAACAGGCTGAGGAGGATCGCGCAAGGTACGACCGCGATATGACCATCTACCGCTCTGGGGGCGCCACAAAAAAGATCAAGGCCAGTAATGGTCACCCGGTTGATGCTACACACGAGGACGACGATGATGAAGACGAAGACGAAGAATCTGTGAATGGTGGCGGAGCAGAGGACGACGACGAAGATGAGGACGAAGACGAGGATGAGGATTGAATACTAGTGGCCGAACACGCAAAGTGTAATGGTGTTTGTGGCCAAATTTAGACCAAATATAAAATGAAAAATTAGTTTAAAAACATTTAAATGCAAAAAAAAAAAAAAAGTTGATAATGTGATGTACAAACTTATTTTTATATGGCGTCAGCTGTGTATATTTTAGCTTTATCAACACAATAGTGAATAAGTGTATTATTTATATTATTTTTTTTAAATGTACCCAAGTGAACCTACTCAGATGGATACCGATTATTCCTCAGACAGACTTCACATATCAGCAGGACCACTGTACTTACGACCTCAACTTTTCAACTGTTTAATTTAGTTTTATATTTTCTACCAATAAACCCCGTGAAAGTGAACTACCGTGTATTTCTTGTCCTATACAATAAATTTATTGTGCTGTTCTGATGCAGTGTCTTGCGGAAGTTCCATCCCCATGAGCTATATAATCCTGTGAAAATTATTAGTTCACTAAAAATTATTTGGTTTGTAGCAATGTGCTTTTAGTTAAAATATAAATTATCTAAATTGTGTGCTTTATGGTACAGTATTACTACATAGTGAAAAGCAGGAGGGATGGATTTTCAACAGACAATTGCACCTACTGTAGTTGTTGGGTAAATTTATGGAGTGTTTAAGATAATACTGATATGTTTTTATCATTACATATGACCATGACAATATCAAGTGTACTGGCAACAAGTTTCTGGAGTGAAGCGTTTAAGTCATTTTAAATACACAGAATTGCTGAAGGTCATTTACAAATCAGAATAAAAATCAGTTGTTGTATGTAGGTGTCAATTACTTATGAAATCAACACACAGTCCATTTGCAATAGTTAAACTAGTAAAGGAAAATATGACTGATCATAATGAAAATGGAGCATTTCTATATTTACCCATGGCTTCAACTGTATTCATTTTATTACCTGACGAAAATGAATTGGCTACCTTAAATATAATTTTGTGGCTTTTAGTAGATCATTAGAAGTGATTTGGTCATACCACTTAATTAGAAGGGAATATGTGCATTTTGTTTGGAATGCGCCACTATACATATAATAATAAATAGCTGTCCTCAAGGTCACGGAAACTTTTATTTTTAGTTTTTTAATTAAATACTGGTTTCAAAATTAATCCAATAATTTTCTAGTCTACTTGTGTGATAGCATATATATTGATACAGTACTGCAATACTTGACAAGGCGTTAGTTATCATGTCAGGTGAGGGCAATATTTAAGCAAATATGGAGTTCATGACTTACCAAACAAACAAATATATACACGGAAAGCAATGATCGAACGTCTTACGATAACTGGAATTGTGCTGTTACTCACCATCATATGCGTTAATTAATTATGTCAGTAATACTCAGCAGTATGCCACTCGTAGGAGTTGAACCACACACAAATGACACAATAAAAAGAGTGTTCGATGGATATGCCTGGTAAAAATATATTTTACAGCAGAAACGCACTGATGGCTGCCGTTTACGAAAGTTCAGTATACAACATAACATAATTTATGAATGTTGGAATATCGTTAACGAAGGAAATAATTATTTTTACTAAATACACCCAGGCAGAAACATGTCAAATAAACCATAAGCGAACTCAAGTTAGACTAATTAGGAGTTCGACGGAGGTGAAAGCAATTTGCACCATATAAACTGATTAACATATATAATGCGGGTTTGTAACATTCTAATATATATTATGTTCTACAATATCGTAATTTTATAAATCTAAAAATAGTCTGGGAATGTTTTGCCTGGCGGTTCAGTAAAAATTTTTGGAGTAAACGGGTTGGCACCATTGTAATAAAGAATACACTTTCGGCTCCCAGGTTTCCTGTTTATCTCGCAGCATTCTCTGAAAAGATTAAATGTCATTTTATTCATTCGCAGCAGCTCTAGAAATAAATATGAGAAATACGGGATTAGTTGTTATCAAGTTGGAGATATGATGGCTAGCATAAACAATAATAATAGTTTATTTTCTTATGGTACCGAATCCTTCAACAGTTGAGTGAAATACGGCGTCGTTTTCACAATGTTACCAAGTATAGGGAATTTTTCTTAGGCATGGAGAATTTGAGGTACTAATGGATAAATTACATGCAGATTGTTCCAGAGTTTTTAAACGATGTTATATCAAGATCTTGTCGTTGGTTTAGGTGTAATCACCATGGTCGACCTAGGGGTCTGCCGTTTCCACACTTGCTTTCAATCTTGCTGTACAGTATTTGGTCGATGATTGAGTTTGAGCCATGCAGCTCCTCTGGAAGTTGGGCCGTGTGGAATAGGAGGCTCATATGGTATTTGTTCCAGGTAAAAAGCTGCAGGTCTACTAGCCTCCGCTTGAAAGCCTCAGTTTTGCACCTTATAGTCAAGTCAGGTCCATTATGAAGCTTTCACCTTGGATTGTTTTAAACCTTTGTGAAACACCGTCAAATGTCCTGCCAGCTGATATAGGTTCTACCAAACTTAAGGTGGTTCTGGCTCCAGAACTATTTCACTGTGACTTTCACTTAATTTTCCAGCTAGTTCATCTATAATAGCTTATAAAATTTGTTTGCATCAGATTTTGGTGACCGGTAAATAATCACAATGACCAGTTTTTCTTACTTCTGATTTAACATGGGATATCTGACCCTGATACTAATATGCTACACAACTTATGGTAAATGTGAGATTATCTTCAAGAATACACAGGGAATTTGTGAGGTAAAAAGGGAAATTCAGATGTTGAAGTTAGGGAAGTTTGGTCAAGCAGACCTGGCAAGTGGCAACGCTGATTCTCACACACTGACTGACTCCTTTGCTGGTGCCTGGAATTTTGTTGGCACGTGTGTGTGTTTCTCTACCCAATACTACTCATCTCTATTCATAATTAGGAAGGTATGGAGTGATTGTAGACCGTATTTAAGTACATTTGTGGTGTATACGATGGTTTAGTACTGTACGACGGCCCTGTTTGTGTATGGAGCCATCGTAACGGTAACACGGCATAGTATTATAACCCATGAATGTTCATGAATATTTCCCTATATACATAAATAACTTTACGGCGTTTGTTACATTATATAGTATTGTTGCTTTACCTGAAGTCATATTATGAGAGTATGATCATAAATAGAACAGAAAAGATTTGTTTCCTCGATGATGTGGTTGGCTATATTAAAAATCCATATTTAAATGATGGCTGTAGGCCTATTTGAAGTACCGATAAAGTTTAAGGACACCACAGAAATAAAAGAACACAATTGGGCCTTATATGAAAATAGGATAAATAAAAAATATTGAAAGAATAACCGTTATCACGTAACTTACTGTTTTCTTACCTTCAGTACCCACTAATTTAGAGACCATTCTAACACTTTTCTTCTATGGCATTTCCTCTGCAAATGCCCCATTTCAAATGGGGCATTTTGAAAGGTATTTATTGAAAGAATTACCATTTTGCAGCAGTGTTACCAGATCCGGCTAGGTCCCAGTAGTTTGGGTAAATTTTTACAAGTTGTCACAACAGGATTTCACTGGAAAAAAAATTATTTCCTAGAAGGATTTAGTGTGACTACCGTGACCTAACCGATGCAGACTACCGGGACCTAACCTGGGCAGACTACCGGGACCTGACCTGGGCAGACTACCGGGACCTAAGCAGGAAAAAATATACAGTAGAAATTAGTCAGACCTCACCTCACCTGACCTAACCTAATCTGGACTGGGACACACTACCGGGACCTAACTTGGACAGACTACCGGGACCTAATTATAAGAGGTAACTACTGTTATGCAGCATTTGCAGAAGAAATGGTATATAGAAAAGTTGTTTGTAATAGTGAAATATAAACACTGGTAATAGTAAAATTTTTGAAATCGAGTTGTGGCAACTTGTAAAAATATTCCGTATTTTGCCCTGGTCATTTCCTATACCTTACCGTGGTTATTTCCCGGTAATTTGCCCAGTTTAGGTCCCGGTAGTCTGCTGTGGTCTAGGCTAGGTTAGGCAAGGTCAGGCTTATTTTCAAAATGCCCCATTTGAATACTATTTTCTTCTATGCCATATCCTCTGCAAATGCCCCATTTCCAAGATGGGTTATTTTGAAATTAGCTTGACCTTACCTAACCTAACCTAGACCACATCAGACTACCGGGACCTACAGTAACCTGGGCAAAATACCGGAAAATAACCATGGTAAAGTATAGGAAATGACCTGGGCAAAATACTGCGACCTAGCCGGATCTGGCAACACTGCTACAAAATGGTAATTCTTTCAATATATACTGTACTGAAAATAGTATTAACGTTAAATACTTTGCAATTACTACCAATATTCATAATCACATCTGATCAAGGAATGTACAGTCTCCTCCACTCCAGTTCAGCGTTGTTAATGTATACACCCGACATCCTGTGAGCTACCAATTCCGACTCCCGCATCCGAAACACCTGCCAGTAAGAGTAAGGGTTGATGGCAGGTGTTTCGGATGCGAGAGTCGGAACTGGTAGCTCACACGATGCCCGGTGTATACGATGGCAATGCTGAACTGGTGAAAGCGGGAGTGGAGGAGACTGTACAGTTGCGGACAAGCGTTCCTATTAATTATCTAGTATATTTCAGTTTTCTATGATGTTTCTACCTATTGTACCCACTAGGTTATACCATTCTCAGACAATTTTCTTCTGTATCCTATTTCCAAGATAAGGCATATATAAATGTGGTATTTTGGAATTAGCCTGACCATACCTAACCTAGACCACAGCAGACTACCAGGACCTAACTGTAGCAAAGTACCAGGACCTGACCGGAACTTAGCCAGATGTGACAACATTTCTACAAAATGGCAATATGCTGGATAAATACCAAAGTTTCAAACTACATCTAATGTATTTTAACGAGTCACCAAACATATAGTTCATATTACAGTATACACAATACTGTCAGGAAAAATTCAAATGTAGCTCTATTGTAATTATGCCACAAAATGGATATTCGTATCTGAAAGATGCCAGAAGTTGGTCCGAAGGATGCCATGGTTAGGACCATAGGATGCAGGGATTAGGACCGAAGGATGCCAGGGTTAGGACCGAAGGATGCCAGGGTTAGGACCGAAGGATGCTGGGATTAGGACAGAAGGATGCCAGGGTTAGGACCGAAGGATGCTGGGATTAGGACCGAAGGATGCCAGGGTTAGGACCGAAGGATGCTGGGATTAGGACCGAAGGATGCCGGGATTAGGACCGAAGGATGCCGGGATTAGGACCGAAGGATGCTGGGATTAGGACCGAAGGATGCCAGGGTTAGGACAGAAGGATGTTGGGATTAGGACAGAATGATGCCGGGATTCCCGGGGTCACTAACTGAAGGGTTGCGTGTGATCGCCAGCGGTTTTAATATGGAAGTTGGGGAACTGAGTGTTGGCCGAGATAGATGTATTTTGTAAAATCTTTCCCGCGATAATTACTGATACATCGTACGTCTGCACTTTAAGATGTTATTATTCAGTAACTATATTATCATATATCATAGATAAGAATTGGTGTGCAACATACAGTAAAACAGCAATTACAAGCATAAAATAGTACAGGGGTTGGCAGAACTAATAATATTTTATATTAGTTCATACCTGCACCTTTGGCTTAAAACAAAAAAATACTGTTTCTGAAAGAACAATGCCCTATGTTGAAAATAATGAGAGCAATCAGAAAAGTTTTTCTCCTCTAATTATACATTTTGATGGGGCTGATATCATGCTGGTACGAGATCACCAACCGAGAACTGTGTGTGACGATATATCCAGTTCTGGCAGTTTAACGGTACAGCTCATAGCTGCCACTCAAAACATAACATCTCGAGTTCTGCTATTCGATGTAATATTATCAAAGAATAATACTCTTCTTATTATAGAACTATTGTAATTTATTTTATTCTTAGATAAAACCCTAGATGTAAAACGAAATGTAGATTTTCTTTTCATTATGTACTTATAATGAAGGAAAAAAAAGTCTCATTATTTAGCAGTATCATATATTATTTTCCTTATAGAAGTTAGAAAAAAATGTTGATATAATTTCAATAAATCTCATAGTTACACAAATTAAATATATAGAAACGTTTAGAGACCTGGGTATACTTCCCCAACTTTTTTGTTAACAATTATTTTATCTGGTGAAAAGTGGCAGTTTTTCTTAGGTTCGTGAAGTCGGGAATTGTATAATCCTGCCAACACTGATATATGGGTCAGAGACATGGAGTAGGGCTCATCAGTCTAGAATAGGTGCAGTGGAAATGACTTTCTTGAGAGGAGCATGGGATATGAGGGAGAATGCAATTGGTATTGAGTGTGGAGTGGTTGAAAGAGTGAAGCGTAATACATTGAGGTGGTTTGGACTCGTAGAGAGAATGCAAGGTGAGGAATTTGTAAAGAAGGTGTATGGAAGTGAAGTTGTGGGACCTGGTGTGAGAGGCAGACCTCCAGTTAGATGGCAGAACAGAGTGGAAGAGTATGTAAAGGAGAGAAACATGAGGGGCAGGGGAGGGCTGGACCGAGTAAGGAGGGAGTGTTGGAACAGGGAAAACTTGAGGCATTTCTGCCTTGGCCATCCCCTTGGGGGAAGTTCCTGGAGGGAACGAGGCATCAGAGCATAGATAGTTAAATAGATAGGCATGTTCTAATGTATACGCACAAATGCCACTACAAAAATACTCAGCTATCTATCAGATATAATACATACATAAGTTTAGAATAAGTAGGTGGAAAGGAATTGTTGTCTGTAATTGTACATGCCTTCTGTCACTGAGTAAGAGAGGTCTATAGGACTCCTATACTGTACAGAGATGGACCAGGATGAACTACAGTATGACGAAGGTGTGGAGGGAGGAGAGGGTGGAGAAGAGTCCTTTGCTGCAGCTGGAGATGATGACCATCAGCTCAACGACACTGACCAGTCTATTGAGACAGAGCTGGAAGCTATCAAGGGTATTTTGCAACTTAAATAATATTGCTGTCACATTTCTGGAATGTAATTTTGGTTATTGCAGTATGGACATTTCCACAGATAAAACATTAGTTGATTTTGTATTCAGAATATTAGATAAAATAATTTTGCCATAATGAATCTGATTTTAAGGTATACCCGATTCAAATTAAAGGTACATTTCCATCTTTATAGGGTTTTGTGATTATTATCTAATGTCATCTATAGTGTAAATTATGAGCACATAATATTTAATAATTCTATTATTACCAACCATTGTCATGCTCTTCTCCTCATTATTTGCACTTCAAATTACACTGAAATTGCCTTGCTTGTTATTCCAAATATTACATCCTTGGACAGCACGTGTAAGGGAGATGGAGGAAGAAGCTGAGAAGATTCGTCAGATCCAGTCTGAGGTGGACAAACAGATGAGCATTGGGTCTCCTCCAGGTGCTGCTGGGGCAACCTCACCTCTTAATATGTCCATTGAAGAGAAGATGGAAGTTGATGCTCGCTCTATTTATGTTGGAAATGTGAGTTTCCACTCGAGGCTTTTCTGTTGCAAACAAATACCTTTGCAGTTGGTGTTTTCTCATAGAAGGTCGAGATATCTATAATGTAGCTTTTTATGCAATAACTAACTAATTTTGGTAAGGGGTCATCATAACAAAGGTAATTGTAGTATACCACTGTGTATATTTATCTTAATACACAAATCATAACTGTACAGCCATGGCTGGTAATTGTGGATAACTGTAATAGCAGTGGAAGACACAACTGCTCCTGGACCACGATTATCAACCTTGGCTGTATATTTGTAGGTTACTTAATATAGTGAAAAGCAGGAAGCACTAAATGATGAGAGCAAGTAACTGAAGAGATCAGCTAGTCATCCTTACACTGTATCTCATTGTGATGCCTAATCTTCTCCCTGATTGTTGTGCCTGCTATTTCATGTCATTTATATTTTGGTTAAGTAATAGTAATCTTAAATACCAAGTGCTGCGGCAGGGATATTCCCATGAAAAATGAGCATTTGTCAAATCTTTCATGCTCAGTAACTGGTATTATATCCTTCACAATGAATTTCAAATTGCTTTGCAAGTTTTTTGCATCTTTCAGTTATGTAATAAATAGGTACATATATTTTGTGAATCATTCTGATTATGAGAACCAAAACTGTATGTTTCACATATGGTTTGGCAATGCCGAGTTTACGAAGTTGTCAGCAAGCTCTGGCCTTATCTTGATAAGTGATCGTCTGTGTCAACTGACAGATCTGTCAACACAGCTTATGGACATGCAGATTAGCTATTTTTCACAATCTCACCTTCACAGAACAGAATAGCTAGAGAGTGTAGAGCATTTACAAATAACACATACAGTAGATATTTTAGTCATAGAATACAGGTAATTTATACAGTACCATAGAAAAAGGAATAGATATATGTTCATTTAGCTCTGTTACATTTATTACTTGAGATCCCATTTTCCTATGCAGTGTTGTCATATGGTGGTCATTGGTTTTCACTTTTGCTGGGGCTAACTGGAGGCTTCGCAAACTTGAAAGGAGTTTCCAAATTTGCCAGATGAATTAATTCGATGGGTGAAGGGTCGCACTGAGAACCATGCCAGATTTTCTTTTAACGAGTTTCTTGATCTAAATATATAAGGCTAAGGTCCATTCATCTCTTCATTGTTTTAATCGCTAGTTGAGCTAATTTTCAAAGTATGATTTCGTGCAATAAAGTGGTTTGTAACCATTTTAAAATAGTTCCCATCTTTCAGTTCTTCAACTGTCCCTTTTCTTTTCATTTCCTTCCTGCTTGCTGTCACACCTCTCTATCACCTTTTTTCTGGCGCTATAGGACCTCGATGTTGCCAAGCCTAATATCCATCAATCAAAATCACAAACTACCAAAAAGGTTGCAAGATTCGCCAGATGAATTAATTTGCCAGGTATACGGGTATCGACAAAAACTCAGTACTTTCGATATAAAATGCTTCTTGTAGTAAATATAAGCAATTGAAGACTATTTACCTCTTTAATATTTTGATAGATAATTAAACTATATTCCGAAGTGAGATTTACTGCAATAAGGTGGTTTATAAAGATTAATAAAGCTAAATACATACAGCCATTGAAACTGTCATAAATAATTTTATTTTGTGTTCAAACTACACATTTTTTTAAACTGAAATTCCAGTTGATGCATAATGAGGGAATGAATGTTTGGGCAGGTCACGAAACGATGTCATTGACTAATATGCATTAAATATTGAAAAAATGGTAAAAGATTTTCCATTACAAGTACTGTACACCGAAATTGCTGACCAAGATTGATTGGAGTACCAAAGTTTACAATAGAAAGGCTGCACCTTAGGCTGTGCAGTTTGCCAGATGTGAGACGCACCTCGCTGACGTTTTCTGTAGCCTATTAGTCTATTTCTAGATTCAAGTTAGGCTATATACCACGATTTAACCTGGTAAATTACTTGCTAATGTTCCTGAGTAAGTTATTTACTATTTGTGCAATGCCAAGCTATAATGTAACAGATTATTTGTTTCATTACCTGCAACCCAGAGACTTGGTATCACTGTTGCCAGAGTGAGTACATAATGGACTGGTTGACGGTTGTGTACAAAGTATATAATACAATAAAATGGGCACTCCTGATCATGGAGATACCAATATTATTCCCATACGAGTTGAAATTCACGAAAAATGAGGGTAAATAAGTGGTGGAGAAACATCGTACTTCACACTGTTTCGTGACGTCACCGGCCCTATGTATACCGACAGCTACTACAGACTTACTACACACAACACTAATAAATGTCTTTTTTGGAGCGTTTCTACTCGTTTGTACTTTGGGACAAAACACCAATGTTGGCTATTGGCTGTCATGGTGAAGATGAAGTATATCCTCCATAAAAGCTCAATAATACCTCACAACTCCCCTATACATCAAAATATCTTGCTTTCAATGGTAATAAAAGGTTGGTGCGGCCTGGATGTATGGTCAGTGACGTCACGGATACGTGCCATCAACTTCCATTATGTACAACTTTGATGGCTTTTATATGCCAAACAATATATTTCTTTGTCAAATAAATTACATAACAGAACAATTCAGCTCATTTATTAACGATATAAATTGTTTAATAGAATTTTTTTGTTATCGTCAACCAGTCCATTCAAACCGAGCCAGTGTACGTGTTCTAGCTTTGCTATATATTTTTCAAAATGCCTGTATATACATGTGCAGTGACATATTGTGTCTCGAAATCAAATAAATTAAATATAAAATGTGAAGAGTAAATGTGAGTCGTCGTCATCGTATGTTTACAGATGATTAATCTACATTAGGTTCCTTTCATTATTTATGCCTACATATCGTTAAGTACAGTATTTAAAAGTTTCTAAAATAGTATTGAATATATCAATGGCAAAAAGAAGGTATACAACAACCAATTTTTAGTATACCCATAAAAAATATGTATAATTATTTCCTTTGGCGAATCTGGCAAGCCTTGGCCAGTTTGTGGATGGAGGAATTTTAATTAGTTTACGTACAAAGATAGAAAAATTGTTTGCCGAAATTGACGACAGAGATTAGATAGGGCCGCTGAAAGTTTCAATAACAAAAGAGATCCATTGTGCCAGATACGAAAAATGAGACACACGTACAGTATTTTGTAGCTTTTCAGACTATTTTGTAATTGATATTCAACAGGATACCAATGATATGTACGGATACTGAATACTTGTGTATAATATAACCATTTTTTTTTTAAATACAATTCTTCAAAGTTCTGGCATCACTGTGGCAGTCTGTGTGCGAGTCGTGTGGTGTTTTTAACTTCGGCATAGACAGATCTGATCTCTATGAATGTTTAAATTTCATACTAATAAATAAAACAAATTAGATAGCCTATTGTATTATAAATATAAGACTGTCCCAAAGCGATCATTCTCTGTGTCTCGGACACAATGTTTTTAAAATATTTTTGCCGATATATCGCTAGCCACATGGAAAAATGTTAGAAAAATAGTAATAACTAGTTCAGCTACACAAAAAATTGTGTATATTTACTTTTTCTAGTATACCCATAAGATGTTCTATAAATTAATTAATGAAATTTGGTGAATTTGGCAACTTATTTCAAGTTTGCAAAGCCTCCAATTCAAGTTACAAAAAAATATTGTTTGCATTATCATGATATTAATGAAGTGTTTTGAGAAGGATCAAATAAATAAGAATTAAAGGAAAATGAAGAAAAAAACAATATTTTCAGTAGCCCGCCTAAATGCACAGACCTGGCACGCAGATTCCTTAGGTAGCCAAACTTAATTTTATTTAATAATTATCTCTTTATTTAATTTTAATGATATAGTAGCTGATCCTTGCTTTGGTTCATTCCACTTTACCCATTTACTTTTCTTTCCCATTTTAAATGATTTACTACCTTGTCCTCTTACCAGGTTGACTATGGGGCAACAGCAGAGGAGCTGGAACAACACTTCCATGGGTGTGGGGCTGTCAACCGTGTTACCATCCTTTGCAACAAATATGATGGTCATCCCAAGGGCTTTGCATACATTGAATTTTCGGAGAAGGACTCGGTCCAGATGGCTATGGCTCTAGATGAATCCCTATTTAGAGGACGACAACTGAAGGTATGATCAATGATAAGAGGTTTGAATGGAATGAGGTACAGGTAACATGTAATGAGCTTCATTCCTATCTCATGAAAAAATTTAATAATAAATTCTAGAGTGGTGCATACAGTACGATATAGTTTCATTATAATCAACAACATTTAAGATTATGATAAGAGAGTAAGTCACAGTATATTGGAGATGGAGGAGAGGGAAGCATTACTCCTAGTATAGATGTTGCTACAAAAAATATTCTTGTATAGGTTATGCCGAAGCGTACAAACAAGCCAGGCATCTCGACCAGTAATCGTCCTCCAAGAGGGGTTAGGGCAGGTCGTAGCCGAGGTCGTTTCTACTCAGGATACCGGCCCACCAGACGGCCATCCAGGTGTGTATTGTCAACTTTACCCACACCGGTCAGCTTTATGGCTTGGCCTGTTTGATGAGTGGGTAAACTTTTGTCCTCTTATTCTTTACCTATGCTGTATACTTGTCTCATGCTTCCCATTCTACTTGTCTTATATTTTTTTTATTGTGTAACTTCAATTTTCGGGTGCCCATCCTTGTCTTTCTACCTCTTGTACAATCTTCTCTATTGTAATTTCTGCATCTTGGTATTTACTTCTAGTGTACATAGAGTTTTTGAAGTTGAATTGTTATTGCTACCTTCCTTTGTTTTTTTGTATTGTACTCTGTGTTGGTGGATTAAATTAAATTATTCTTTCCTCTTGTATAACATAACTTACTATTTGTTGATTTAGCTAGGGCCTGGTGTCTTTTAATGTCATTTTGCATTTTTACTTTTTCAAAAATTTGACACAATTCATAACATGGTTTTGTTTCACATTGCCAAGAAGTTAAATAAACCTAAATATCCAATTTACAATAAAATATATCTTTAATGGACTTAACAGTGTTTAACCTAATTGGTTTTGTCTCCTTAGTCTCCTAACCATAACCACCAATGGAAATCAAAAGACAGTGTCCAGATTTTATGTTAAAACTGACTGATGTCTTCAGCCCCCTGTATCAATCCTCTACTCCTCCTAAGGTACAGACTCATGGGTTGGGTGGTGGAGGTTTTAGTTTTTTTTCTCCTTCTTTTCCACTCCTACAATTAAGGTTCGAGGGGTAATCTTCCCTTCCTCCTCCTTGATATGTTCTCTATCACATGACAAGATTTTAGTTTACCAAGAACTTTATCAAATTGATCATTTCCCTTTCTTTTTCCTCTGATGCTATTTTCCTTTACTTAATGCATAATTACACAAGTGTGCCTTATAATTTTTTCACTACTGTATTTAAAAATTGTAAGTAATATGGTGTATAGTGCATTTTTACCATAATTACTTGTACATCTGGGTAAATATTTAATGTACAAAACTGACACTTGCTTATATTGGTATGTAATTTCAAGCCTTTAAATGTATATGAATTACGCCTTAGTGAAACTTAAAAAATGAATCTTCATAGGCAGATATCTGGGGTGCCAAGTAGCTACAAGCAGTTGCTGGCATTCTGGGTTAACTATCTTTCTCAACCTCTCCTAAGCTTTGTTCCACTCATCCAACCCGTCCATTTCCTCCTTCCCACTCTGCCATTCACCTGACTGGAGAGTACCCAAATAAAGTGGACACACTGTAAATCTATATTACTTTAGTTACAACTGACACTACATGAATGCAGTTATCTGGTCAGTAGCTGTCTGAATACAGTTATTAATATTATTTTTATTATTTTTTATTTTTTGCTGGATGAATTAGTTTGTGCAGTAGCATGGTCTTTTCAGCTAGCTAATTATGTTATTTACATCATTAAAGTAATAAAAAATTCATCTATTATTTGACATTTATGGGACTGGAGTTTTAATGGTGTTAAGCCACCTCCAAGAAATACTTTTTCCTACTATGGCATAAGGTGCTTCAGCAAGGTGGTTTACTATTTAATTTGTTCACAAGGCTGAGTTAATTGTGAACGTGGTATAATTTTTAGATAACTGAAGTGTATATTGTTGAACTTATAGGGTACACTAGTTTCTTTCTGACTTTTTGTAGTCCTATACAGTACTTCTTTCTTACTATACTATCTAAGCCAAGATTATTATTATATATATATATATTTTTTCCATATATATGATTTCTCAACCTTGCTCTATTTTTTTATTTTTTTTATCTTTTGCTGTTCTGTAGGCATGCTTCTGTGTTTGCTTAATCTTACTATAAATTTGCAACATTATTTTATATTCCTTTAACAACTCTTGTATCATAACTTAGATTTCAAGCATTTCACCTCTTAACCTTTTCCTTTTTTACATTTTCATTATTATTTTTCTCCTCACCTGGGCCCTATTTCCTCATCCATCGATTCCAACTCATCTCTGCTCATCACCTATGGTTCTCTAGTCTCTTAATAAAAAATTCAAATGAAAAAAAAAAAAATAATAAACTTTCCACCATTACCCATCAGATATGTGAAAATTTCATCGACCTTGTCATTTCAGGGGTCGGAGGTTCTACTACAGTCCCTATTGAGGAAGGGGAAAAAAGAAGGCAAAAAAAAAAAGGGAAAAATATGGGGAAGTATAAAATGGTTTACCTCATCAAATGGAATTATTTCCAGGTAAACTGAATGAGTGGTTGTGCGAGTTGAGCGAATGAGTGACCAGGATATAATTATGATACTATTTAATGATGGCAGTGACTTGATCAGCCTGTTTCATAGTTACTAAGTCAGTTGTGGAAGACAGTATTAGTGTAGTATAATAAACTACAAGCACCTCAGTTTTGATGCAGAGATGTCCGCTGATCGAGTCACAAGCTGGCTCGGGCTTTAGAAGTAGTGGTAAGGCCATTTAACTTTTCCCTTTCAGCTCTGCATGGTACAAAGGCAATGACAGGATATTTTGGTGTGTGCAAAGACAGGGGACATGTTGAAAGGTAAAGACATAGGCATAATGTTAGTTTATTACCTAAGTTGTGGTCAGTATAGTATGGTGCAGGAAGTCTGTGAAGTTTCTGTAAGGAAATTCATTTATTTAACTGCTTTGCCACTAATATCAGTTACAGATACAACAGTAGCAAATGATAAAATTGAATTATTTAGTTTAGCTGGCCCCACTCATTGAGGTATTACCGCCAAAATGTTAAGAGACTTGAGAAATTGCTTGGATTCTTATCTCTCCCAGGAATCGATTGATCACCGATTACATTTCTTTCAGTCTAGTCAGGGTACCAGTATCAAGCCAGCTCCAATTACAAAAAACACACATTGCAATATGGTACACAAACACCCATCTGGGAGTTCACCTTAAGGAACTTGTTCCCCATAAATCTGTGCAAGATCTCTGGATTCTTGGCTCTTAACCATTATATATTGCCAGGATCTGTCAACTTCCATTACAACAAATAGGATTACATTTTGTAAGCAATATTAACACTGGGCAAATCAATTAAATATGACCAGACAAATATTTCACTTACAAAATTGGACGGACTGTATTTACCCAATCATATCAATACAGTACTTATGGAGTCCTCTAATACACTGTACTAATATATAGACTGACTCCTTGTTCCCTTATGGAAATTCACTTTAAAGGTCTGGCCAGTATAAGTATGTAGGTAATGTTCATTTCCCAAAAGTCTAACATTGTTAGTAACTGTAGATTGCGGGTTAGAGTCACTTGTTAGTTTAGTCAAGATAGGGAGGAGGTAGTATTGGGAAATTTCATGCACACACCAAAAGTATACTGTGATTGCTCTGCACCCTTGGAGGAGTGGTCATTTAAAAATAATTACAAAAGCATAAAAAAAAAGGGGAAATATATATATAGAAAAGATGGATATAAAAAAAGTACAAAAAAAAAATGTTTGCATCAGAAAAGAGGACGGTTGTAAGAAAGTAAAAATAAAAAGGATTTGTATATAACTCTTTACTTTCCCTACACATTAAATGTACTGTACTTAGTAAAGGCAAGTTCGTGCATTTATAGGTACTGTACCATTTTTCAGAACATAAAATTACACTTCATAGTACAAAACAAATACAACCATAAATTTATAAAATTTTCAAACCAGGTTTCATTATTCTTTTTAGAATAATAATATACTGACTACTGCAGCAACTGATCCTGTTCTTAAATATACTGTAGCCCAGTAATTAATGGGTACTTGTGAATGAAGGTCAATATAAATGTATCAGGAGTTCTCTGTACTATATATATATAAAAAAAAAAAAAATAGGAAGATAAACAATATAACATAATTTCTTTGAAGTAGAATTTCTATCAATTGAGAGGCAATGCTCCTGTAAACTGAAATTTAGTAATATTTCTTTATACAGACAATAACTTTCACAAAAAATAAATACAGTATCTGGCATCAACCTGTTGAAGAAAATTCCATGTAAAAAATAACTGGTAAAACAAAAGCTCCTGGCTATTGTAATGTCTGGGACTAAATTATGGGCCATTAGCTTTTGCCACTTGCACCTCATCAATTACAAATCTAATGATTTCATTAACAGGCAAGAATGTGAGTAACAGACACATCAAAGTATTGAACTCGAGGGGTAGATGAACTAACCCAGTACAGTATATGAGAGATCACTTCCCAGTTACCTAAAAGGGAGTCAAAGCAGTAAATAAGCATCACAAAGTACTGTAACCTACTGAACCATGGGGAAACCTTAGCAACTGTACTGTTGCTCTTCTTGTAATTACGGCAGGCCCTTAATAAAACTATGATTTTTTTTAACCAGAACTTCATATAAATGGTCAATTTAAGCCTAGGCCTAAATCAAACTGGGTAAAGAAGATGCCAGTGAAGAATCAAGTAGTTGATACCAGTGATATTGTAATTTTGGTTTCCTCCATCTTGCCCTCTGGTAAATGGTGATTTGTACTGTTTATAAGTTGAATAATTAACCTGCTCAAACTCATGTATAAAACATTTTATGAGTAACATATCTAATTTTTTTCCACATATAACTCGGTGTACCATATGTACACACACAACAAAATACAATTAACTGAACAAAGGTAATATTGTAATGGATTGCTGTCTGTTTTTAACTCTACTAATTTGGAGTTAAAGAACAATATCTACACTGCCAAATGACATATTTTCTTGACATTGATCCTATTCTGGGGATTAAAGTCAATGATTCCACCCTACTGCTTTATGCTCTACATATCTCAAATATAAAAAAAATTCTTCCATCTAACATTCAGTTGCACATGTACAGTATTTTTACATGTGACTCGCATGAATAACTCAGTTTTCACAAATCTTTACTCATTTAAATGAAAAAGGTTTGGTACTGTGCAACCTGTAAGTTATACTTCAGCTGGTAAATATTTTATTATATTACCTAATCTGTGCTATGTAGGAATCCTCTTCTAGTTTTAGGAGACCCTCTTCTGTAAACACCAAGTCAGACTCACTCACCCACAGATCCGGCCAGAAAAGTAGCTCCTCTTCTTGATTCTTCTTTAGCTCTTCTCTACTGTCTTTTGCATCTCCTATTTTTTCAATATTCTCTTCTCCCTCAATCTCCTGTTTTTCATGCTGATTATCTATTTCTGTTTTTTGTTTTCTTATTTTTGCTTCCTTTGCCTCCTCTTGATTTAACATTCCTGTGCCATAAATTTTTAATTTGATCTCACATTGACTTTTATGCACTTCATATTTCTTCATTTCATTATCTTCTTGTCTTTTCCCACCGGAGCAACTTTCTTCAATTTTATCTGCCTTCCTTTTTAAACGAACCATACCTTCTTCGACATCCAATTTTGCCGATATCGGTTTTTCTTGCTCTTCACACTTTCCCAACTTCTCTTCCATTAAGCTATCATCTTTCATAATATCAGTGTTATTGTCATTTTGTACAGTAAAACAAAGTCCTCTCTCTGAAGATTCTTTTGTCAAATTACACAACTGTTCTCTGCTAACTTCCTTTCCCCATCCAACTGTCATTTCAAAATCTTGCAGGTCCTCATCTAATGATACCATTTGTTTCTTCATGATTTCCATTTCTTTCACTCCCTCTTCCTTTTTGTTACCCTTACCAGATACATTAAATATAATATCATCTTCCATGATAAGTTCACTCTCCACTGCTGCTCCTTTTTCCATGCTTTTTCTATTACCCTTATCCTTTTGGCATTCTTTCATGGTTCGTAAAATCTCACGCATCATAGTTTCACTCCCTTCTTCCATTACTGTTGTTGTGGCACGTCCATTTTTTTCTTCTACTAGAGTCCAAACTACACTATCAGTTTCCCCCAACAGTTCCTCCTCTTTGCTCTTCCACTCTTGCTCCTCACATTCCAGAGCTCTCTGTTGGGTCTTAACATCACATAAATCATCTTCAGAGGTAATTTGCAGATTTCTAAGCTCATGAAGATGGCCATCAGGCAAGAATGATGATGAAATAGGAGTAGAATGCATATAAGATACTGTGGGTAGATGTGAAGATAATGAGGGAAGAAATTGGTGAGGAGAGACATAAGAAATGGTATTGGACTGTAAAGATGACACAGTGGAAAGAACACCTGTGGGATGTGATGGACAAGTAAGATTGGCAAATATAGGATGGAATGATGAATTTTGGGAAGTAAGATTTTGTTGAGGAGGATCATGTGTTGAACAACCTGAGCTGTGTGAAGATAGAGTGGATTGCCAAAATGAAGGAGAGGGACATGAATGGGAATATATATCAATAGGGTGCAGACATGGAGTGGTGATTGTGGGGCTATATGGGATAGAGCTGTGTATGACATGTGATAAGGGGAAAAAATAATATGAACAAGGAGAAAGGGGAAGCAAATTTGGGTGGTCAGGATCCCCTTTTGAGGACTTAGGTGAAATCTGATATGAAGGGAGATGTGATGAGACAACAGACTTCTCAGAGGGGTGTGTGCTGTGCTGTGAGGGAATAATTGTGTGATGTGGTAGGACACTACAGTAGGATATGGAATTACAAAATGGGGTATTAACAAGAGTGCTGTGGTGACTGTGATAACTACAATCAGCAGAGATTTTTGCGAAATTCTTAGATGACACATTTTTCTGAATGTAACAACCAAAAGTCTGAGGAATAGTACCCTGGTCTGTAGAAAAATATCCTGGTGAAGGCAATGATGAGCAATCTCTGTCGACCATGTGCTGGTTACTATTACAACCCCTTACTATACTCTGATTCTGCTTAATCATCTCCATATTCCATCCTCTCTTCTCTTTTATCTGTTTCCTCATGTTTACTATGCTCTCTCTTTCCTCTAGTACTAAGCACAGACTTTTCACATCTGCTACCACAGCTGCTGCTCTTTTCGGTCTTTTGTAGTCCTTTCCTTCTCCTGTATATCCTCCCCTCATCTCTACTTTTACTCTTGCTTCTTCTTTTGGTGCCATTTTCATCCCTCTACCAGCTATTATTTGATGTTCTTTTTCCAATACTGTTTTACTTTCTGCTGCTCCCCATTCTTCCTTTGATACTGTTTCTTGTCTCTTTCCACCCTGTGCTATACTGGTATATTGCATGTGTAAATCTGTTATAGCCTGACTGTATGTTGGATATTTCTGTACTGTATTATGTGTGTCCAATCTCCTATTTTTAAGTCTAGAGGTTCCTTTCTGTAAAGACATCTTTCTCTTTGGTTTCTTTTGTTCAGGTTTCTGCTTTCCCTCAATTCTCAAAACTGACACCACAGACTGAGTGCAAGTATCTCTAGTGGGGTTTACTGCCATTCCTTTTGTTACAGCCTGATATGGACTTGTACAGACATTATTCAGTGCCTTGGGGTGAGAATTAAATTTGTTCATGGGGAAAGAGGAGGGGGCATAGTGCACTATGCCTTCATGCTCAGTCTCAACCATGGGAAAAAGTGGACGTAGTGTGGAGTCAGACTGGTTAAAATGAGAATTACAGGTAAAACATACCTTGTGTTTCCTAGCCCTTCGTTGTGATTTCTCTCGTGGTACAGAGAGATCTGACAGATGTGGCTCCTGTGGTAATGGTCTTTGTGACTCTTGTACTACAGGCACCTGTGGATTGTACAATTGAGATATTTCTGACTGGTATGGTTCTTGTGGATGAGTTAGGTTAGACTGGTCTGATGTAAGAAGAGGAAGCAGTTCTGATTGGCTTGACTCAAGTGGATGAAATTGTTCTGATTGGTCTAACTCATGTGGATGAAGTAGTTCAGTCTGGTATGGCTCTTGGGATCCAGTCAGTCCTGGTTGGTGTGGCTCTTGTGGCACTGGTAATTTTGGTTGGCATGGTTCTAGTGGCATAAGCATTTCTGGTTCACATAAGGATAGTTCTGGCTGCTGTGCTTGTTTTGGTGAGTGTAATACTTCCTGTGCAGTACAAGATGGTTGTAACACCTGTGACTTCCATTGATACTGTGGAAACTGAGGTGACAGAAAAACTGCAGTTCCTTTTGATTGTTCTGGTGACTGGGGATATGATTGTGTGTGTCCAGCTTCCTGTGTCTGGAGAAACTGCACTGCCTCAGCCATTTGTGGAGACTGTACTGTATGCTGTGCAGGTGGCGCCTGCCAGACATGAATAGATTCCAATGGCTGTGATGAAAGTACCACAGGGACTGGCTGAGAGGCCTCTCTCTGAACTGAGGATGGTAAAGTCTGTGTTGACTGAATAATCTGATGAGGCCGTGGTGGTGACACTGGGAATGACATCTGTGTGTAAGTGACTGGGCATAAACCTGGTGGCTGCTGGTGTTGTGAAACAACTTGTGGATGTGAATCTACACTAGAATACCTGTAATGTGGATGTTTAGATATAGAATACAACTTGGATTGCATTTGTTCAGACCAAGGATGTATTATATTCATAGGATGTGACTGTATTTGTAGTGCTGATTCTCTTTGCTGCGAGAGACAACTAACTAAAATTATGTGTTTATCAACAGGTCCAATTGACTCCATCTGGTGAAGTTGTTGAGGTGTCCTCATATACCTGAGACTTAGTGAGGAAGTGACCAAGGAGGGATCACTCTCCCTTATGCCAATCTGGACACTGGGTACAGGTGTTACATGGACTACAGGGCTGTGATTTAAGTCCATGATGGTGTGTAGTCTCTTTCAGTCACCGCTCTTCACTCTTCCTTTGGTAGGTCTAACATCTGATGGGAGGGAATGAAATTACATTATCTAAGAGACTGTATGATTCAATAATTTCTCACCATCTAAAATCTGAGCTATGGATAAAACCAGAGTATAGCTAATGAAGCAAATATAATGTATTATTGAGCTAAGGACACTGAATATGTAAACTGGTTCATACTTCCTAACATTACAGGAATTAAGGAGGATGCTCATTCACAACTAGCAGGCTATAATGGTAAAAATATACTAATAATAATAATCAGGGAAATGAACATGTACTGTAGAAACTACTGGAGCTACATTATACAGATTTCAGTTCAGTTAACCTCGCCAAGACTAACTATGATGTTGCAGATTGAAAGAGTTTGAGTTAGGCCTACACACCAGATTACCAGATTATGTACAGTATACTATAAAGGCAATCTTTTGTAGCAAATATTTACCACACAGCAGAGCTTCAATAATGAAAAAATATGCAACAGTTATCCCAGATATATGAGTAATCATGACATAATTCCTACAGAAACTTCACTACATATCCCTGCATAAATTACAGAATGAAATATAATACACATTTCTATAAGCACTAAAATATATATGAATATATATATATATATATATGTTATTTATGAAAAGAATTACCATTTTGTAGCAGTGTTGCCAGATCCAGCTCGGTCCCAGTATATTGCCCTGGTAATTTCCTGTACTTTACCACAGTATTTCTCGGTAGTTTGACCAGGTTAGGTCCCGTTAGTATGATGCAGTCTAGGTTAGGTAAGCTTAAGTTAATTTGAAAATGCCCTATCATGGAAATGGGGCATTATTTACGGAGGAAATGCCATAGAAGAATAGTCTTAGAATGGTCTGAATAAGTGGGTAATATAGGTAGGAAAACAGTAATTTTTTCAATATTTACCATATATATACATGTATATATAAAACATAAATGGTCAGAAAATTGATTAAAAAAAATGTTAATCTGGTTTAAGAATGAAGGAAGACCGCCCTTTGTCTATAAGTATTGTAAGTGACAAACAAACAGCCTTCCAAACTTAAATTAAATATCCCAGTTATTGTCAACATTTTATTTCCCTCGTGTACGTTATTTATACAACGCTGTGTCCGCCATTCATTTACACATATCTACACTATATTGTTTATGCTAATTAACCACTTTGTTTAACTAACTTCTTTAATTATTAGAGATATTCAAGAACATAATTATAACCTCGAAATATAAGCAAATTTAATCATTTTCAAAGATTACCAAACCCGGCACGCAATATCTTTGCTGAAAACTAACCACGCATTAAAAGATTATCAATTTCACATAAATACACGAAATAATTCAATGCCAAGGCTACTAAAATAATCTTTGGACGCTTTATAAATGCTCATATGACAATACGATAACTGAACATCAAACAATAACAAAATATAACCCAAATTACCTGTTGCTGCATTTCCTCACATGACCCATCTCCGCCATTGTCACTAACCATATCTTCATCTTCATCGCTCACACCGACACCGTTCTAAATTTGGTCTTTGGTACGCTACTTGTGGTAATGAATTAATTATATATTATTTTATAACAATAGCACACTTCTCAAGTTATGGCAAAGTTTTTATATTTATTTGTCAAAATTATATGCCCTGTCTTTAGAGATAAATAGCAGTAAACATGGACGACATTATCTCGATATATTATTATACACTTCCCTAAATTTAAGTTTCTATTTGTGCAGGCTTTATCATTTACTCAGTTTTAATAACTTCTCTTTTCCTTCGACTTCAACAGCCAGTTTTTGGTTGGCATCAATACGGTGACCATTGTGTCATTGTCCACATATATATATATATAATACTGTTACTGTACAGTCGGCGGCAAAAGTCCTGACGCCTCACCTGCTTCACAGACACGCAGTTTTCATGGACTCGAGAAATACGTACATTTTCTACACCTAATAATCTCGAGTATATGAATATCGCGTGCCTCGGTGAAGCAATGAGGCGACAGGACTTTTGCCGCCGACTGTACCTCAGAGGTTGTCACTTGTCAGTGGGTTGATATAACTGGGGTTGAACACGTCACAAGACTCATTTCTGGGGTAATTACCTCAGCAGACTGGCGGAATCTCATTTAAGAAAATAAGGCATTTATTGACAGAATTACCGTTTTGCAGCAGTGTTGCCAGATCCGGCTGGGTCCCAGTATTTTGCCGGTCAGTTTTTGTTGGCTACTTTATCAAGATTATTTCCCGGTAGTTTTCCCAGGTTAGGTCCCGGTAGTCTGATGCGGTCTAGGTTAGGTTATGCAAGGTCAGGGGGGGCTAATTTCAAAATGCTCCATTTGAATATGCTCTATCGTGCGGAGGAATTTAGGAAATGTCATAGAAGAATATATGTCTTAGAATAGTCTAAATTAGTGGGTAATGAAGGCAGAAAAAACATACGCAATAACGGTAATTCATTCAATATTTACCGAAAATTCTGAGGTAATAAGATCTTATAAAGATAATTCTGAAGTAATTCAAGCATGTTGAGGGTACAGTATTGTGACGTAATCCATCATGGCATTTATGAAGTATGAGAAATGAGCCCAAAAAATATCAATAGAAGCAGATGGGAATTTATTTCTTGCTTGCTGACTGGTCCACTTCATGGATCAAAGACTCAAAGTGGCTCGAGATATTACTCAGAGGCAACTCAAAACTGGATATACAGGTACTTTATTCATGCATCACTCTGTGATGCATCTGGACCTCTGCCAAATACAGTTAATACATAGCCTACAAATAGACTATGAATTGATTTTTGTACTATGTAGATTATGCATTGTGTAAAGTCCCGTCCACATGATCGAGCAGTGCTCGTTTGCCTGTCGACGGGCTTACCGCTTGTGTTATCGAGCACACCAACAAACTGCCCGTACTGGTGGTGGTTGGAATTCACAGAACACTGAGGCTACCCAGTAGTATAAGTCAGTCTTTACATCATTTGTATTTGTGCACTGTGTTCTTTTTCTTCCTCACACACATAGCAATTATTATGCTACAGTGTTCCTTCTCATTAGGCACCATAGTTATCGTACCTCTAATGACCCATTCAATCATCTGCTCTGGTTCCTGCCCAGCTGTGACTGTTCAGACACGTTCCACCATAAAGTTTGTTTGGACGCCACAACAAGTGTGTCCGGCGCGTGCACAAGCGTAAGACCGTCAACAGGCGAACAGCTCGCTTGTGTTCGCGAGCACTGCTCAATTGTGTGGACGGGTCTTAAGAAGATGGTCTGCGTCTATTCACTTGTACAAGGTTTAAAGTATACAGTTATTACATTAGGCTGGCCTCATTATCATATAATTTTATTTTTGTTGTAAAATACTTCGGTGAATATGGTAACCTTAGGTCTATGGAAAATGTTACAACATATCATTCATAATCTATCTATCTATCTATCTATAGCTCTGACGCCTCGTTCCCTCCGGGAACTCCCCCGAAGGGGGTGGCCACGGCAGAAAAGTCTCCAGTCTACCCTGTTCCAACACTCCCTCCTTACTTGGTCCAGCCCTCCCCTCCCCCTCACGTTTCTCTCCTTCACATACTCTTCCACTCTGTTCTGCCATCTAACTGGTGGTCTGCCTCTCACACCACATCCCTCAACTTCACTTCCATACACCTTCTTTACAAACTCCTCACCTTGCATTCTCTCTACATGTCCAAACCACCTCAAAGTATTACGTTTCACTCTCTCAACCACTCCACACTCAATACCAATTGCCTTCTCACTCATACCACATCTCTTATACACACTCTCATTACTTTCTCCATCCCACATTGTCAGTCCACATACACCTCTCAGATAACTCATTTCCACAGCACCTATTCTTGACTGATGAGCCCTACTCCATGTCCAGGTCTACGACGCATACGTCAGTGTTGGCAAGATTATACTGTTCCTTAGTCCCCTTTTCACTTCCATACTCACACTTCTACCCTTCATTATCCTCCCCAGTGATCCTATGACCTGTCTACCCTTCACTGCTCTCTCCCTAATTTCTCCTTCCATACTTCCATGTTTACACATAACTGTCCCCAGGTACTTAAACTCATTCACTTCCTCCATCCTCTCACCCCTTAGGGTTATCTCACACTTCGTCCCAGTTGGTACTTCCACTCTGTAAGGTGTAGCAAAGTCAATCACTTCAGTTTCTGCTCTCTCAAACACCATCACTTTACTTTTACCCACATTCACCTTCAGTTTCCTTCGCTTACATACAGACTGAAATTCGTCCACCACTCTCTGCAACTCCCTTTCACTCTCAGCCATCAGCACAGTGTCATCTGCAAACAAACTTGCCGCCAAGGACCAATTTACTTCATTCAGCCTCAACTTCACCCCCAGACCATTCACTTTGGCTTTCATCTCTCTCATACACCCATCCATATATATATTGAACAACCATGGTGACATAACACATCCCTGTCTCAGCCCTACACTAATATTAAAACTCTCACTCAGAACACCCTCTACCCGCACACATGCTTTTGCATCTGCATAAAAAGCCTCAATACCTTTCAGTAGAGATCCCCCAACACCATATATTCTCAGCACCTCTGACATAGCTCTCCTATCAACCCTATCGTATGCCTTCTCCAAGTCCATGAAGGCAGCATACAACTTCTTACCCTTCCCTATATATTTCTCCACTATCGATTTTAGCGCAAATATCTGGTCCACACATCCTCTACCCTTTCTGAACCCTCCCTGTTCCTCACCAACTTTATTCCCTGTCACTTCCATCAGTCTCTCAGTTAGAACCTTTCCATACACCTTCCCCGGTACACTAAGAAGGCTTATTCCCCTATAACTACCACATTCCTCCTTACTCCCCTTCCCCTTATACAACGGTACAATACTAGCCCTCCTCCAATCCTCTGGCACCTCTCCCTGCCTCCAAGCCAATGTACATATAAGCAACATCCACTCCACCACTACCTCCCCCCCATACTTTAACATTTCAGCAGTTATCCCATCTACCCCCGGTGCCTTTCCCATCTTCAACTTGCCTATTGCTTTCCTAATCTCTTCCCTTCTTAATTCTCCCTGAGCATCCTGTCTTCTACTACCTGCCTCCATCCCCATGCATGTCACCACTGCCTCCCCTCCCGTCCCCTCATTCATCAAACGATCAAAATGCCTCTTCCACACTTCTCTCACTTCCTCACTTCTACTCACCGTAACTCCATCCTCTCTCTTCATTCTCACGCTACCAGACTTTCCTTCTCCTCTCTCTTTTTTTACCTCCTTCCAAAATAATTTCTTGTTCTCTCTAAACTTTTCACTTAGTTTCCTACCAAATTCCTCATCCACTCTCCTTTTACTCTCACTCACCATCCTCTTCACTTGTCTCTTACATGCATTATAATCTCTCTTCCATCTCTCTCTCACTTCTTCAGACACATTCCTTTGCAATGTTCTCCTATATGCTTTCCTTTTCTCATCTACAGCATCTTTCATTTCTTCCGTCCACCATGCACTCCCTTTCTTGCCCCTCTTCTGTGCCTTATAACCCACAACCCCTGCTGCTGTCTTCATCACTATATTCTTGAACATCTCATACGCATCATTCACTCCCACTCCCTCCCCCATACTCAGCCTTGCATCCTCCAGCATCTCACCCACCCTCCTCTTATAAACCTCTCCGTACTCAACATCATTCAATCTTCCATTTGCTACCTCCCTTTCATTCCCCCCTCTATCCTTCCTACCATACTCCCACTTTGCCCGGACCCTAATTCTCGCCAACACCGCATAGTGGTCAGAGCACTGGAACATGCCTCTTACCACTCTTGCATCCAACACATCTTTTCTCAGTCTTTCATCCACAGCTACATAATCAATCAGACTCATCTGCTCACCTCTTTCATCTCTCCTCTTCCAAGTGTACCTGTGGATCAGTTTGTGCTCGAAGCAGGTGTTGGCGAGGAACAACCCCGCCTCGGCACACAGATCCATCATTCATAATATTACTAACAAAAAAATCCTGCCAAAGACTGAATTTTAAAATATTCAAATTACAGTAATAATAATGCAATTTATACACAATAAATAACTATACCACATTCATTAGGCTGGTTAAAGAGTGTAACAAATTGATAAGAGGTGAGGTTGAAGTAAGAAGGCAGGCTAGAACCCTCCTGGAGCTCCCACCAGGATCCAAAGGCTACGTGTATGTGTTGCCGCCTGCCTCACCACACGCTTCCTATCATCTAGTGCTGAACGCAGTCCTCTCACAACCTGATAGCAGGAAATATAAAGGTGACTTTATTCAGCCATAGCTGAAATCCTTTTAATTGCACTTTACATGTCTAAAATTTTATATGATCCTTTCATAAATTATTTGCCAACTATCTGACAGATATTATACAACTTAATAAACTATAATGTTAAGTTTGTTCTCTCTATGACTTTATCTGTCTGATAACAAAGCAACCTCAACTTATTTCCTTGTCACCAATGCCTCTCCAGCTTTTATCACTCTGCCTATAATAAAGATGAGAAATCATGCGAACAAGAACACCCTTTCAATTCCATAATGTGACAAAGGGCTGGCTCAAATAACTTTCACAGGCACTGCCTATTTTGTTTCCTCATTTTCCTAGGAGGGCAATGGCAAGAAAAATTCTGGGGAATAAGAAAGAACTGTACTTTATCTTTGTAATAATAGCTCAATGATTCCATGTACATGTATATGATTTCCCTTTCTTTTCTTAACTTTTACTAAATCTATATTTGTCAATATTACAAAGCTATATACAGGCTATATTGACACATTCTGTAACTTTGGTGTAAAATTAGCTCAAAGTACATAACAGGTGCTCATGACTCACACATGCACAAGTCCACAACCAGAACCTAAACAACTCACAGACTCATTATTTACACATATATATGCTAACTCGGACCCACACAACAGCTGCAATCTTAAGCACTCACTCACTCACCAAAAAGACAAAGATGGGCAGAAAACTGTAAATAGTAGTGTGAGATATATATATGTACAGTATATGTACAGTATTTAGCTCTTAGTCCACTACTCTTCATCACAGTAATGGAGGAGGCTACTAAATTGGCAAGAGGAAATGGTCCGTGTGAACTGCTCTATGCCGATGATCTGGTCTTGACAGCAGAATCAAAGGAAGAAGTAACAAATATGTTTAACAGGTGGAAGGAAACGATGGAACAGAGGGGGCTGAAAATAAACTTGGAAAAGACAAAAATGATGGTGACTGGAAACAAGGCTCGAAAATTAATTCAGTCAGGAAGATGGCCATGTGGATGATGTGGAAGAGGAGTGGGAACAAACTCAGTGCTGTGTACTGAGTGTAATAAATGGTGTCACCAACGATGCTCGGGTTTGATAATTTTCCGAGATGTGCGGAACTTTGTATGTCCTAGATGTGTGAGGGAAGGGATGGGTAGTGATGGTGATGAAAAGGATGCTGGGTTGATGGTAAATGGAGGCGTGTTAGAGGAAGTGCAACAGTTCTGCTACTTGGGAGATGTGTTGGACTGTGAAGCAGGAGTGGAAAGAGCAGTAAGAGCGAGAGTAGCAACTGCATGGGGAAGATGGCGAGAAATGGCCAGTTTATTGGTGAACCACAGCATAGGGCTGAGGACCAGAGGAAGGACATACGAAGCCTGTGTGAGACCTGCTCTTATGTATGGAACAGAAACATGGGCATTGACAAACAGACTGATGGAGGTTATACGCAGCTGTGACCGTAGAATGCTGAGATACATAGCAGGAATAAGGTGGCAAGATGGGAGGTCTAGCAGTGAAGTGGCAGAGATGTGTGGGGTTGAAGACCTTTCTGTTAGGTTGAGGCAGAGAAGACTGAGATGGTTTGGACATGTGAGAAGAGCGGAGGGAGGTGTGATGAGTGAGGTGGAGCAGGTGAGAGTCGAGGGCCGGCGACCGGTGGGAAGGCCCAAGAAAAAGTGGAAAATGTGTGTAATGGAAGATATGAATTTAATGGGAATAGAAGAACATATGGTACAAGATAGACAGATGTGGAGAACAGTCATCACCCGTCCAACCCCATCCTAAATGGGAAAAATACGGACGTTAAACGAAAATGATGATGATGATGATGATGATTTAGTATTTACATTGTTTGTACAGTATAACCTGTTTTATTCAGTAGCCAACTGATGGTGTGGTATATATTAGAGTTGTTGTAGTTCCCCAGACTGTCTGGACGAACAGTCCCGAGTCTGGTTGACCGAAGATGCTCGAACTCTCGAAAGGGAGATGGTGAGATCTGTTTCGTCGAAGGCAACAGATGAGGGGACAACTGGGTCACGGTCATGTACCCCGAGTCTATGAACCCATCAATAGTTGTCTCACTTGTTGGCACAAGTTACCCAGAAGAAATGAAAAACAGTAAGAGAGACAGACAGAACAGGCCAGGGTGTGGTAGAGGATGCCAAATTCCTCATTTCTGGATAGAACCAGCCCTCACCAGTGGGAAAAGGTGATAGAGATGTGGGACAGCAAGCTTGAAGGAAATAGAAGGATCGGAGGGATAGTTGAAGAACTGAAAAGATTGGCTGGGACCAAAGGGGTGCCAAAACCCTTAAAGTACTGCCCCCACCACCACAGGCAATGCTTCCCTTACAGAGATATATAAGACTGAATGGTTATAATGGCAAGTGTGAAAGGTAGTGTGTGAATGATTAAATGGTTGTCCTTAGTGGTTTATAACTCATACTTCCTCAGCTGTGAAGAAACTTACTTCATTTCTGTATGGCAGGATGACTGAAACAGGCAGAGTGACTAGGGCAGCAAGGCACTCAAGAGCTTTCACACGAACTGTCTGGTGAGTAAAACATGGGACAACAGTTTAGGTTCAGTGAGGTATACCTGGTATAGAACATGTGAAAATACAAATACATTAGACCCTTGATATAATGGTAGCAAATACTTCTATCCAACCCTACATTTTACACTCAATCCCTCACTGAAAACCATCAAAAGCTTTCCAATGCTTCTGTTGACAAACCTCTTTTAACTTAACAATAAATTAAATAGCTTCTTTCACTAAGGGTGATATAATTTTGTGGACATGCACATGGGACACAAATTCTCACATCTACTCACTTCTAATGTCCACAATACTTGGAGGAAAGTGACATAATTTGTCTCTAATATTAACGCTATGCTACATCCATCCTTACCAAGGGATGGTATGTGGTGAGAGGCATAAGAAAAGAGATTAATGTGCTTGTGTGACGTTCAGCAGGGGAGGCATTCTGCTTCAGAAGGGAAGCAAGGGTAGTTAAGGTGCTCAGTCTTGTTTCACTCCCACACCTTGCATCATGTCTTTCCATGTTGATGCTTGCTTCACCAATTTTACTAAAATCTGATGTATTTAGACCTTGGAGAAGCACTGGCAATAACTGTAGAGATAAAAAAAAAATATATATACACAGTATATATTATTAATTAATTTGGTGCTAATAGTAAACAAAGGGAGATATCTAAATACCTATCCTTCATTATTTCATATGAATTTCTATCAACTATCCATGGTGTTGACATGACTGTGTGATGTGTTGCAGTGTGACCCCCTTATTCTTGAATAGAAATTATAAATTTTATATTTTTGGTATAGGTGGTTATTTCCTTGACTTCACAATTCAGGGAAATAACTATGATATCCCAAATGCAGGAAATAAGAAATCTAACGAGCAACCAAGGTATGGTAAAGAAATATAAGAGGTGTCAATATGTAATGGTAGTACTATAGTACCTCCCTAGGATGGCCTGTTAGTTTTCTACTTAAGAAAAAGTTCAACACTATTATAATTATATACTTCAATATCACCATCCTCTTTTTCATACTATGACACTTACTTTTTGAATATGTGCATTAAGTACAATGTGTGGGAGCCATGGGAGAAGGGAAGCAATGGCCACCAGAGCACAGGATTTTGTCTTTATATCATTAGTAGTGCTGAATAATTCCACCAGGGGGCCAACCACACTTTCAAAGAACCTCTGTTTATGAAGTAGTCTGGAAGGGAGAGACAAGTTTAAAGATTAAGTACAAATTATAATAAACAGAGGAGCTACAAATTTCCTCTCCTATGAGTAATTATAAAGTTCCAACTGACAATTAATAAAGTGATGCACTGTAACACACACACACTGCATACAAAAAGTAAACTAGTGAAATAGGATGGATGAGACACAAATGAGGAAAGCAATAGACTAGTAATATGAGCTACATATTGTACTACAATTGGCCAGTACTGTAGTTTGATGGGCAAATAGTACATTGTAGAAGAAGAGGGATAGAGGGAAGAAGCCTTTTGAATTATTGTACAGTATGATAACTTGGTTTCAATGCCAAAATAACAATACTGTACCAGTATTGTATATATTAGCTGCCATACCTGATATTGGCATGTGTGTGGGAAGTAAGGGCATAATTGTGGTCCTTCACAATGGTGCCAAAGTTATGAGCTGCTTCCATACCAATAAGTGGATCACTAAGTAGTTCTTGCATCTGTAATTATAAGAGTTAGGGTAACCATAAATCAGATTTTGCTTAGCTGACAGACCATTTCAACTCCCTCTTTGTTGTTTATTTGGTTATATAAATTTTAGATGACATCTAAATTAATACCACTATGTACCCTTGATAAAAAAAAGAAACCACCCTGGGGGCTGATAAGATGTGAAACATTTATCTCTGGTTCAGTCGGTAGCTTTGGTATACCAATACAGTACAGGTATATCCGTATCATTTCCCGTTAATCATAGTCAGTGTTTCATAATGTTTTAACTGATATTGTGCTAATACTTTTTTTTTTCGAGGGTACAGTTAGCTATATACTGTACATCAGGGATGCGGAGTTCGAGTCGGTAAAAATATATCCGACTCCTTTATGTGATCAATTCTCGTGTAAGGTACTTGAGGTGAAAAATAAGGTAGTGTTGGGAAATTAACTTTAATTTGTAGAAAAAATTACTTTTGTGGAAACTTGTGCAAAGTTTTTGTGGAAATATTGATTCTAGTCATGTAACGTTAACTTTTTATCATTATTATTTCACTTCATGATGTTTCGAATGAATTAATCTGTAGAACACTGATTTATATCATATAAATATCAAACGATGTCAGTGAAAGATACGTGATACCACATCATGTATTATACAATATTTTATGAACTAATGGTTGGCCCAGTACTGTACTGGTGAAGGGAGTCACAGTAGTAACCTTAAAATTTCCTGGAGTCAGAATTTTTACTATGTATTCTTTCTACCATCTCACTTCTCTTTATGTAACTCTTCCTCATCTATCCCTAACACAGCCTTCAGTACTGACCCTGGTGCACCACTGTTTCCACTCTTCAGCTCCTCTCAAGATCAGAGCTTTACAGGTCCAGGTGGCTATGGTGAGAGCCCACCTACGCTTCCCTTTGCTAACTCCTGCCTCCAGCTCTCTCATTACATCACTCCAGGTCTCCTCCAGCGATTTAGTCAGACTCACACCTGGAAAAACACACAATTACTCCTTGAAATATGTACTGTGTGTTTAACAAATCTATATACAGTACAGTAATAATCTCAAATGTTTGTTTGTTTGTCTTTGAACACATATCCATTTCACAACAAATCTTCACCACATCTGGAACAGAGGTCCGGATGGCATCTTAAAAGCACGGAGGAAAAAAGTAAACCCAGGTCCGAGTAAAAAAGAGTAAACCAAGTCTGAGTAAAATGTCAACAAAACATTTTACCTTCAGGGTTTGTACAATTTAATTCATACTTTAAAGAAAAGATATTCACTATTTAATAAAGTACAGTATTCCAGTTATCATGGCACTCATTATACAGTAATAAAGCAAAAAATGTATAGAGTGTATTGTATCTCTGATATGTTATAAAAAATTAAATATACTAACTCACCCTTTGGAAGTTTATTAATTACAGATGCATGTAAGATGGCTGCTACTCTTCTCACCTCCTGTTTTCCTTCTCTCGCTCCCTCACTCTTCTCCTCAAGCTCTGGCCCCCACACAACTTTCCGTAGCTGACCCAGTATACCTGCTGCTGACTCAGGTAAACTCCTGGCACCCATAAGCACTCCTTCAGTCATGTACACCTGTGGATCAGTGACTAGGTGTATTAATAAATCAATCAGAGAGGTACAATTCAATGACAAAAGAAATGCTGAAAGCCAGTCATTTTCTAGATATACTGTATATGCCATCAAAATGTTGTATGGTACAGATACTGTACTATCCATTCATTTTCCAGTTGTTTTTTACTGGTACTGTATTGTTATATGAAAACTTCATTGTCCATGCAGGACTGTAGATAGCCTATGGGTTGTGGTTTAGCCCCACCAATCTATATCCAAGCGGTTGGGAGTGAAAAACACTCTTTGCAGTGGCAGCAAACCCCACAACAGTACAGTATTATTATAAGTGATGTAGAGGAATTATTAATACAGTACAGTACATGTATATCATCCTCTCCTGGGAGGGGAAAACGGCATCAACAATGGGAAATGAAATTGCCAAACATACAATGCTGCTTGTTGTACAGCATGCAAAATATTAACAGCTAAATACAAAGTGCCAAGCTGCAAGCTCTTAGGAAACTGACTTTTGATTTTTTATCACCATTTTCATATATCAGGAAAATGGTAAATATGCCTTACTAAGTAATAAAATGACATATGCAGTATAATGTTATCTCACCATGTATTCTGCCCTGGGACTGTCTTCATTCCCAATCAGACCAGTAAACAATAGGGTGGTGACCTTTGGGTGAGCAGCAAGGACCTCTGATAAGACCCCACTTGACTGGACTACACTGCCTCCAATTGCAACACTTACTAAACTCTCAACCAGACCATGTGGCTCACTAGGGGAATCAAAAGTACAGAATTGGTTAGCATAGCATCAATATCAATTTTATCATAGACAACAGAAGACATGGGTTTGACAATTATCTAGTAAATGAAACATATAGTAGATGAAAAATGGATCTTTTAGTTCAAACCTTGAAATCTTAGTTCGTACCAACACAAATCAATGAAACTTACTAAGGTGACGGATGCCAAGTGTCCAACATAAATGGGATTAAAGGTAATTGGAATAACTTATACAGTAATTGAGGTCAACTGTACCATTTTGTGGCATGTGAATATTTTCTTGCTATTTCTACAAAAACAATTAATTTTTCACATACTGTACATATGTTTCACAGATTAAAACAAAAATATTCAAGTATAATTAATAAACAATACCAAAACTAGGCTGACTATCAGTAGGACAAAAAGTTTTTCTAGTACAGTACCGGTACTTTACTGTACCATTACCTGATAATGACCATCCACAAATTTTCAACCCTTATGAACAATCTCAATTTACTAATTTTGTGTCTTTTTGTACTGGTTGGTAAGTGCCAACAACCAATATTCTTATTCTGCATCTTACTGACTGAATGTAGCTTATAACCACTAAGTGGTGAGTATTGACTATTGACAGTTAGCCTTTATGATATTGGGTATGGATATTTACTCTCAAAAAGCAGAATATCGTATGCACTTAAACCTACCAGGTCATACCTGACAGTGGCTAGCAACACCCGGCAGATAGCAGACAACTCAGCCATTACCGATGGAAGTTTGGCTGTGTCTTGACACTCCCAGATGGTACTCACAGCCAGAGCCATTGTTTGTTTGATGCCACACCACTCATTTATTATATACTCTCTGCACTCTGGCTCCTCCAATGTGTTCACAAGTATCTGCATGAGAAGAGAACCTATCAGTATAACCTCACTTCAAGCAGTTATAACCTGACTGGTGCTGTGGCCTTGTATCCCAGAATAATGCCTACCATATGCTCAGATGTCAATGTGATGGAGATGAGCACTGCAACTAAACACATCTTGATAACTTTACATTCCCTCCTAATTCAAGCTAGCTCTCCCCTTCAACTCATGTTCCTCTTCCTCATATACTCTTCCACTATCCTCTTCACCCATTTTTCTTTAGTTCTCCCTCTCACACCAGGTCCCTGAATCTTGCTCCCATACACCTACTAGGTAAACTCTCTATCTTACATTCTCTCTATGTGTCTAAATTACCTCAATATCTTGCACTTCACTCTCTCAACCACACTACACTTTGTACCAATTGCCCTAAATGTAGCACCCAAATCACATACAGTAAGTAAAACTATAATTATAGGTCCTCTACGTTACTGTACAGTAGAATAGAAAAATAAAGATTCACCTTTCTGACACAGGAGAGGTAGTGAATGGCTCGCTCAATCTCCCCAGGTTTCTTGGCCAGACTAGCCTTAGTTCTATCCCACAGGAGAGGTAGAACCTGGCTGACCTGAGAATGAGCCAAGGTGAGGACAGCCAGGGTGTCTAACACTTGGACCTCCTTCACCCATTGGTCATTATCACAGACATCTGGAGGTTAGAGCTGCTGCTGTAAATATGCCTTTAAGGATAAAAGGAGTGGAATTATATAAGACTGACAAAAAAAAAGATATTACTGTACTGTACCCCAGAAAGATATACCTCTCTCCATTTCAACCAGCAGATGTGGCAGGACATGGTCAAGTATAGCTGACGGGTGTAGTCGACCCAAAGCTGCCAGACAATTAACAATACTACTCCTGTGTAAAAGTAAAAAAAACTATTATAACAATAGGTGTGACAAAGCCTAATGAAAACATAGTGCTACTACTTCAATAGGTTTTGATATGATTATCACATTTACCCTAATACTGTACACATCAAAATTTACAAGAAGGTTTAAAAAAATCTTTATCTTGAATACCTGTATAAAATTTTCAACATACTTATTCTTCATGCAAATTGAATCTTAAACCCTGGAAAGGAAAACCATCAAGTTCAAAATTTCTTTGTAAATACTGTACAGTAAATATTATTAATGAATAACATATAAATATCAAAACAACAAATAATTCTAGGTACTGTACTGTACTAACAATAAGACACTGAGCCAAACAATGACCCATCTATTAGTACTGTACAAATAAGGCAACACTGTCCAATTATCAACCAGGAATATTTTGTCTTGAAGTGCTCATACATGTACTGAATTCTCACTTTCTGTAGTGCATGGTTGAGTTTCTATCCTATTGTTACATGTATCTACATATTTCTTGTTCAAGAAAATGCTACCCGAGAAATTTTACTGTACTCCTGATTTTAAACGAATACCAAAGATTGTTGTTGTTGAAGTACAATTAAACACCCTAACTTCGGACATTTTTTACATGTTTTAGTGAATAACTCTGTTAGCAATGGTGCCATTTTATTCCTGTTGGTGTCATGTGGTAGCCAGTTAGACTACATACTAAATTCATATAATTAAAATAAAAAGCACGGTAAATTCGCACTTTTTCTTTCAATTTTCAAGTGTCCGAAGTTTGGCAGAAATGGTGAACCAGGCATTAAGTGTGTTGAGGTAGGGTTGGAGGATGTGAGTGGCTGTGTCTGCAATGTGAGTGTTATGTCGTCTGCATAAGAAGCTACATGTATTTGTGGTGCCTGGGGTGTTGGTAGGTCATGTATGTATAAATTGAAAAGGGTGAGTGACAGTACAGAACCTTGGGGGAAACCGCTGGTGAAACTTTTAATGTTAGACGACTGACTAGCAAATGCAACATGGGCTAATTTTCCTCCCAAGAAGCTGGCCAGCCATCTTTTTGTGTTGTATATCTTGTTATTGAAGCTGAGAAGGGGGATGGCATAGAATGCTTTGCTGATGTCCAATGAGACGAGGAGTGTTCTGTGTGGGGTTCTATCTCAGTTGATGCCATCATAGATTCTTTGTGTGAGGTCAGTGAGAAGAGTGTTTGTTGAGTGTAGTGGTCTGAAACCAAGTTGTAAGGATGCTAGAGGAATATGTGGTATGATTAGAATAATAATGAGGCTCTCAGTTACTTTTAAAGGGGTGCAAAGGAGGGTGATTGGATGGTGAGATGAAGGTAGTGTGGGATCTTTGTTGAGTATGCGAATAGTGATGATATTTTCATGCTTCCAGATGTTGGGTATTGTGTTGTGTGAGTAGCTGTAGTTTGCTATGTTAGTAAGTGCTTGTATGCCTTGTGGTTCAAGGTATTTAAGGTGTATGTTACTGATGTTGTCTGGACCACAGGCAGATGAGTGCTTGAGGTTGTGGATGATGTGATTCGTCTGATGTTTGTGAATGGTGCATACTCTGAGTCAGTAGGAATATGTCTCTTACGTCTGATAACTCATCGGTCTTCAGGGTGAGGGTGGAGGTGACTGACATGAGAGAAATGCTGGATGAGTGTGTTTGCTTGTTGTTTATTAGAGGGTATAGTGTCTGTTGTTATGATAGCTGCATGTGATTGTGTAGTGTTGCTGTTGGACACTGTGATGCTATTAAGAGTTTTATAGAGTTTGCTGGTGTTTGTTCTAGATTGTAATAGCCTTTGGCTTACTTCAATTTCTCTTGTCTCTGACTGTCAAGGAGGGCAGAAGTGAGGGTAGTGGCAGCTGCAGAGAGGCGGTGGTTGCTGAGAGCAGGGAGAGCAGCTGTGAGGGCCACAACAGCAGCTTCCTGGACCTGTGGCACTGGTTGAGAGAGTGCCAGGGAAAGGGCTGTCCACCACACTTCCTCATGTTGGCCTAAACCCCCTGTGTCCAGGAAGAAAACATATTCCAACTGAATCCAAGTTCAGTAGTCCCTCCAATATTGACACAATTCGTGGCCACACTTGAGGACACTTGAGGCCACAAAATACAAATTCGCAAAATTGGAACAATTAACCTTTAAGGGGAAAATTGAATATGATGGACATCTCATCGCTGATGGCTGATTTTTCGTGATTTTAGTAATTTTTTGCCATAATTACAGTGCTCCCCCAAAGTATGTATCAAGCAGGGGTAAGTGTAGTGAGTGAGGAGTTAGAGTGATGGTTGAAAACTTCAGTTATCACCAATAATCTAGGAGTTTCTACTCATACAAATAAATTTATATTCATTATTTTTTGTCACTTTCTCTTATAATCACTTGCACTTTTCACCATATCAATGTCTGTACCGGGATATGTGCAAAAAGTATGAAAAATACCTGTTTTGAGAAGTTGTTCACTATAAAGGGGTTAGGCTTATCACGAGTGAGAGGATGATATGTACCCGGTACTGTAGTAGGTTGGTTAGATCAGTAACACCAAAACTCATTGAAGGCTGCCACATGGCCTGATGTCACCACTCTACCACCCCTTCTCCCCTTAAACTAGTACGGAAACCTCTAGCAAAACTCAAATTATTCAGCAAAATTAGGTTATTACCGGTATATTTTCAGCAATACAGTACAGTATTTAGAGTCTCAGTCGCAAAATTGGAGGGACTACTGTACTTTACTTAAAACAATACTCAATTACATGATGTCAATATGGCCTTTGTAAGAAATGTTGTGCTATTCTCCAGTTCATAGTAAATAATATCTAATGCACTGTAGTTTATTGCTGTAGCTTCTACCATTGCCAAATTATTAAGGTCTTAAGTGAGTGTTTTTTAATGGAAAGAGGGCAAAATCTATACTGTCACCCATATTACCACCTGGGTTCAAGGGGTTAAATAATTAAGACAGATTTTAATTCCAAGGTGAGAATATTTTCCACAATCTTCCAAACATGAAACCATGGAGAAGGTTTGGAAAGGACTTTGATTAGCAGTGGGATCTAAATGGACAAGGATGAAACACTGTATGGAGTATATCAATGCTGCCTAATCAATGATGTATTAATAAAGGGAAGGAATATATTAACTTAAGAGAAGATAAGGATGAAAACAAAACAACATCATGGCATACCTGTCAGCAAATCTGGAAAGGCAGCACCAGCTCCAAGAAACTTCCCCAGAATAATTATAGTGTTCCTCTGTGCTGTCTCCTCCTTTTTGGTCCTTGATTGTTCTGCCAACAGTGGCACCACCTGCCATCCACACCATATTTATATTGTGAGGTAAAATAATTAGGTTAAGTACAGACTGACAAAAAGACAATCAGAGGCAAAAAAAAAAAAAAAACATCTGTAACTCTTTTAGTGACGGTAATAACAATCTTCTCTCTTAAGTGGTATGTATCCCAGGGAGTGTGAGTCAGAATACTTACAGCAGTAGAAACTGTGGTTGCAGGACCTTCGGCAGCAACCACCAGGGCCAAGAGGAGGCGGGCACTGGGGAACACAAGGCGCTGCTCTGGGGTCGTTAAATGAGGCACACACTCTGTTCACACACACATTCAATATAAATAATACATTATTATATTGTACTGTACATATAGAGCATAAGCATTTTCCTTAACTAACAGTACCTAGTTGTATCACATATTTTTTTATTGTAAAATTACTTTAATACAATTACAGTACAGTATATTAGGCTTAACCCTTAAACCGCCAGTGTCGGCCATTGCTGACACCACCATAAAGTGTTGGTATTTGTAGACAGACACATTTCTAATTACTGTATATGAGTCTCCTGACATACAGTACTTGATTAGGCTCACAACAGAGGGGGTACAGGCCTAAGGAGGGTCCCACAACTCCACCAGTAACACCAGCCTTGTTTCGCCAGTGTAGGAATATCTCTCAACATGTGAGGATGTATTTTCAGCGCTCTGCTTGTGCGCTAATTACCATATATGTACGTAAAAATTACATTGACGTTATATTTCATATTGCTTTGCTGGAAAATGCGATTCTGCCACGTTTTATGACTAAATCACACCGTGAAAGCATACTTAAAATTGTCAGGAGAGTGTAAAAGTGAATTTTGAGTTGTTGTTATTCTGAGCTGGCTACCCATCCTACCGATTCCCATTTAGTTTTTACAAGTACATCAGAAGACAGCTAAAGGTTCGAACTTCATTATCATGTACTCTTTATGTATGTAGGTCTAGTGGTTTACAAGCTATTAGACGCCAAATGTTTGTTTACGATTTGCATAAATATGCCCGCAGTACAGAGGTGGCAGGAGTGAACATGCCCGAGGTTAGAAGGTTAATCCATTACCACCTGAGATATGAGAAAACTACAGTACATGTAATAAATAAATATAATTGCCATAACCTTTGTAACCTGTTAAACATATGAAGATAAAAAACAAAAAGGGTATGACCAGAAAAATTTAAATGAATGTCTTCATATAAATATCAGGTTGTGTAAGAGTAATCTGAAAATATTTTGAAATATGGACCATGACAGAATTGCCAGAGGCATATAAGCAACCAATCAGCTATTATTTCAAGGTTACAAGCAAGCAAGATGAAAATATACCATTGAGAGACATTTGAACCAAGCTCTGGGTCGCCTGGAGGACAACAGGTGAGATGGGTCCTTTATCAAGTGTTGTTACTACTGCTGTGAGGGCAGAGAGAGCTGCCTGCTCCATCCCCTCCCCAATCCCATCTACCACCTCACGTCGGATGCTGTGCCAGAGTGGTATCACGTAGGGACGGATATCCTCACCGCTGTATATCTCACAACAGGACACCTGGTGAGAGTCAAGTTCATAACGTCCCTCACATTTGCACCAATACAAATGTATTCTGTCCATTCTGAATATTATTTCAGGATGCAAACTACTGTATCCACAAAAGATAAAATTCAAGATATTATATTTTAAGTCAAAAGCAAAGCTGTGACCATCAATAAATCAGTAGCCATTAAGGTAAAAAATCATATACAGTGAAAGCTCTTTTATCCGGCACCAGTGGGACCGAGAACGTTCCGGATACGAGAAATTTCCGGATACAAAAAAGTGAACTTTAAAATTACGTTACTCTACTGTATATTCATTCACAAGTACAGTTAAATCTAGATTTAAAAGACCCCGATACAACGTATTTCGGTAGGTACATTATTTACACATCATTACATACCTATTTATGTATATATACAGTCGACTCAAATAAATCCGAGGAGTTCTTATACATAACGAGCGAAATCATAATAAATGTCACGAAATGATATCACTATCGTCTGTGAAGTGTGTGTGTGTGTTGCTACCACTTCTCCTGTGCTCCTTCCCCCCCTACCCTCAGTCTCCATTCACCCTAGCTCAAGGTCAAAGGAATATAGGCTTATCCCATGGAGGTAGAATATTAGTAATTACGAGTTAACCACCAGTTTCAACACTCAGTCATGTCAGGTGGTGCATTTACAAAACGGAAGGTCATATCCTTCCATATCAAGAAGAAAGGTTTTTCTCGAACAGAGAAAGTAGGAAATACCAGAATATGCTCAATAAAAAGTAAACAAACGATATCACATTATCTCCCCCCTTCCCTCTACTCTCCCTCTACCACCACCACGCATACTTACGACTCATTTCATTCATGAGTCATCTGCGAAAACCTTAATACAAATTGTCATATGCATTTAATATGCTTAATATGAATTGTAATACTGTACAGTATTTACATATGTAAAGTAACAGTACAGTAGGCTACACTTCTCTTCACTTTTAACACTCGTCACTCCCTCCTCACTCTGCACTCTGAGCGGGTGAGCGTGGCAGCTCTTTTTTGCTATACAGTATTTATCTTTTTATGAAAAAAATGCCGGATACGGGAAGTTTTCGGTTAACAGAATGCCGGATAAAGGAGCTTTCACTGTATATCATAAAATATCTAAATAAAAAGCACCAATTGCAGTCCTTTCTTACTAGAGTGTGGAGGGCATCAAGCTTTGCTGAGTTGATATCAGAGTCAAGTTTCTCCTGTAGGAGTGGGAGACAGTAAGGGGCAAAGAGTGGTGTGGAGGCCAGTGCTCGCCTCAGACCCAATACAAGGTCCTCCTGAGAGATGCCATATGGATCGTTGACAGGCTAGGAGAGGCAGGTACAGAAAGGGTTGATTTTATCATCATACACATGTGAGATAAATGTTGTAAGCTATCTATAATGCCTGTGCACTGCTAAACAAAAGAAACTGGATTATTAAATTACTTGGAAAAGAAATTATCAACTTAATAAAATTATACAAAACCTTTTACTGTATCTAAGACTACAAGGAAATGGGCTTCATATCTTATCATTCCTGTACCTCAACCAATCATCCTATTGAGCTCACTTTGGTCTCACTGGACAACTAATGGTGAATTAGTGAGTACTATATGATACAAGCTTCTGTTCTAAAATAGCTATTTTAGTATAAAAGTTACAGCAGGCTTAATACAGTGCTTTGTCAGATTACACCCTGCCTACATTCACATCTTTGTAAAGAGTCACTTACCCTGCAAGAGTTAAAACAATGAAAATTCTTAGATTGAGTTACTACTACAAATATATTATAGTATTTACCAGCTACTACATTCAACAATATTTTCTTCCTTTAAGAGGCTACCTCATTACCTGCAAGGGTCTAACATCATGATACTGTGCAAATAAATAAATTATCATGCATGTATTGTACTCTTAATTAATAGTACTAGTTTACAGTGAAGATACATGTATATACCTGACTAGCTAATGTGTAACTCCTAATCTCAGTGTTGAGTTTCTACCAGGCTCTTTAACATTAACTGCAAACATGTACCGGTAACTATAGTTGTTGTTGTTGTTCTCCCGGGGCAGATTGGCCTCCTGCCCCACAGACCCCTGATACACTCTGGTCGCAGTGAAAAAACATTAAAATAAAGGAGGGGCTGGCCCTATATGCCTGGGCTACCAAAGTACATCCCAGGGTAATGGGACCAGGAAGTCTGGGGGCCTCCAACTGCCAGGGAGATTGGGGGGGGGAAGATCTTTAATCCCACATCCCCGTGTGCTGGTGGTCCACACAGCAGTGAAAAAATTAACTATAGTAGCCTATGATAGTTATAAAATTAACTCACAGGAACAAAGTCGATGGGGAAGTAAGCAGCAACAACCTCAAAGAGATCCTCAGTGAAGGGTCCTGTAGGTATAGACTGGACTATGACTGGCACAAGTGAGAACACCAGGACCAAGTTTCTTGGGTCTCGCTCACCATCCACCGCAGTCACCAGTCCCAAAATGAAGTCAGTTCCAAGTGCTTCCAAGTCTTGAGAGACAAGCCAAATAACAGTCAAAAACAAAAAAATAATACATTTCTTCTCTGATTATATTTTATTATTTTGAATGGCTTTCAAAACAAGGCATTATATTTTTTGTCCCCAAGCCCCCCACCCCTTCCCCTCCTTAACAATACACTGGCCAAGCTGGTACCAAATCACACTAGCTCTTATTTTACCAGCAGCAAACCAGGTGCTGGGCAAGATGCTATCAAGCAGACAAGACATTCTGTCCTATTTCAGAAACAATCAACTTACCATATGAATAGCAACTAACAGTACAAATACAACTATACTTTCAGATGTTTATCAGTTTGTATCTCAAAAACTACCTTGTCAATTTGGCTGAAAATTGACACACTCACAGAATAAACTCTTCAGAAAAATGTAATTACAGTACTTTTTTTTATTTCTCCTTCAGTTTGTGTGCACGGGATGCCTACCTTCATTCTGTGGTTACCTGTTATTTGAATGCCTTATGCTACTAGTAGCAAATTCTTTAATTATTTATAGGTGTTAATAAAGGTGCAAAAGCTGGCCAATCAGCTAGTTTAAAGTTAAAATCATAAATACAGTGCCGGTACAATTTTTGCTGTCTGCCCCTTCATACTAAAGAAAAATGTCAGGTACAGTCTACTCCACTACCCCACAAGATGTGAACTGACTGTTTCAATACTCTTACCCGAAACACTTGCCAGTATGAGTTTAGAAGTGGGTGTCTCAAGTTTAGCCAGTGTGTCACAAGATCAATGCTGTTAACCATTCTCATGTTTAAAGGGAAAATACAACCCTGTCCGAAATTGGGAAGAACTGTCCGAAGTTATGACATTTCTGCCTAACTTCGGACACTTGAAAATTAAAAAAAAAAAGCACAAATTTAGTGTGCTTAGTTTGTTTTATTATATGAATTTAGTAGGCAGTCTAATTGGCTACCACATGACATCACCAGGAATAAAATGGCACCATTACTAACAGAGTTATTCACTACAACATGTAAAATATGTCCAAATTTAGGGTTTTTTACATACCGTAAAAACCCCTAACTTCTGACATATTCATGCAGAACGTGTAATAATAATAATAACTCTACGATATGTTGCTTTTCACTGGCCAATGCTGGACATTCTTAAACATGAACAAGAGTGGAGGTAATTGGTGCCAAGATCAACCTGCCTCACTATACCTGACTAACGTGCCTCAAAGTTACCATAAGAGTGCACAGTACTGAAAACACACACAATGATAAGGCATTCTCCTTTCCACCACTATCTTGTAGTAAAAAATAAGTATAATTTGCTTTGCAGTAATACATATAATGCTAGTTTATAGGTTATTTTGTATAATTGCTTTCACTACCATTCCCCTTTGTAAAATCCCCCATTTCTTTGTATTCCTACACCACCGCACCACTCCCATCTCCCACACTACACAGAGGATCCCCCAGCACCCATCCCTAAACTCATTCTGGCAAGTGTTTCAGGTAAAAGTGTTGAAACAGGCAGTTCACATCTTGTGGGGTACACACTTTGACATTGCTAAGTGATAAACGTGGCAGTGGAGTAGACTGTACAGTCTCGCATCTCACACACTTGACCTTACTCACCTTGATGCTTGTTAAGAATGCAATATTTGAAGAATGTGTAAATATTGCGTCGATCAGACATGATGTGACTTTGACACTGGACCTCACGGAAGATTCCCTGAATCAGCTTCCGTACATCTTCCCCATCTATCATCTCCTGTTTCACCTGGCCATAACATAATGGAAAGATATGACTAATGTTGCATAAGTACAATATGGAAATATGGACTAATAGATTTTGCATTCCATTCAATACACTCTATCAATATATAAAACCACAATAGTGTAATTCATGCAACATCCATATATTGCTGAAAGTAATTCTGGTTATACCTCAGGCAATATCAACATAAATACAATGAAAAGAGCCCCATTGAAATTATTGCAATATAAGCTGAATATATAATAATACAATTACAGTACTCTATAACAATAATGCCTGTACTGTATTAGATATAAATCTGGATTAGAATTATAGGCTGCAATAAGTTTGACACCTTTATTGAGTTTACAAATATTCTGCCAACATTCAGGTCATCACATCTGAAAGTTAGTCTCAGTGACATTGCAATAAGTGAATATGATAAGCACCGAATGACTGATACCACACACGATCTTCCCTCTTCCGACATGGCCATGGCATTGCATATCTCTATCCGCTGGGCAACCCTCTACCCACCATGCAAATTGTGTTGCCATACTACAGAAAAAAAAATCAGTTTTCCCTGTTTTGACTCCCCTCTTACACAACCAAGCATTACTCTTTCATTTACAATTACTGAATCTCCATTATGTCCTTCCATTTGGCACATCCTTCAATATGGTGGTCTCTCTCTCTCTCTCTCTCTCCTCTGCCACCAGTTCCCTCATCATAAACTGTGTATCTAGCTTTCTCTTAATGCGTCCAAACCACCTCAGTATTATTATGTTTCACATTCTCAGTCAGTTCACAATCAACGCCCTCATGCCCATACCATACATACATATACTGTATCGTCATTCCTCTCACATTGTCAACCTAAATGTTATTCAGATACTACAATCTCAACCTATGAGAAGTTAGGTTCACCTGTCAAATACAGTACCGGTACAGTATATACTGTTAAATATTAATAATGAGCACCCTAACTGTGGTGTAAAATGTCTATATTATCATCAATCCTTCTAAACCATGTGGATCATACCAAGGCAAGGCAGGCATAGAAGACATTGGGGATGACAGAGTGGTGGTCCTTTAATCGGTCAACAAAGAAAGACACCAGGAAGGTTATCTGAGCTGTGTTGAGGCTGGAGGAAGGAAGGCTGTGGAGGAGGTCAGCTAGTAGTCTGGTGCCAGCACCACGCTCAGCTGGACTGGTGTGTGTGAGGCTTGAACTCAGACCCTCCACCACCTCATCAAGGCTAAGCTCACCACTGCATACACCTGAGGAATAATACCAATAGTCCAATAACAATGATGGTCTCATTTTTATGGAAGAATATACAGTACCGGTACCAGTCACTATATAATGTCATGATATTCTGCACATATGATTAAAGTGTGTTCCTACACTAATCATACACACCAATAACAAATAACAATTAATTCAAATATCAGAATTTGTAAATATAATGACGCTAAGACAAGCTGTGAATTCCTTGTGGGTCAAACATGGTCAAATGTACAGTATAGTTAAGATAAGCCACAGAAATGAAAAACATAATCATTTTCCAACTCAGGATAATCCATCATTTCACATTTTTTCATGTTGAAATATAGGTACTGTATAACTGCATAATTGGTCCATGTGGCAAACATTTACAATTTGTGTATATTTTACAAGGGGACAATGTAATATGGGTAATAGTCTAGTGTTGGACCATAATCAAGTTTGGACTGAAGGCTTGCAGATTGCAATGTTTTATAGTGTTTTTTTAATGCATTTATTGTTCAAGGCCGTCGCATTTTAATGTTTGGGGAGATACGACCCCCCGCACCCTCCCAACCCAATCTCCATAAACACTTCATTTTCGCCATATTTGAACTAGATTCGTCGGAAAAACACTACAGAAAATTAAATAGAATTAGTTTGACCTCACCTGACCTACCTAACCGAATCAGGAGCGTGGGAAATTACCGAAACAATCAAATTAAGATAATGGGGGGACTCAATGTTTACACTGGCTTCAAAGCAGTGTTGCCAGGTGCAGGGTAATTTCTCTGTCTTAGGTAATTTCGAAGTCCCCACGGGGAAATAATATACAGCTCGTTCAAAAGTAAACAGGAAAATTTCTACAAGATGTAATACCTAAAAGACCATCAATGTTCAAGAGTAAACGGAATAATTGAGGTAAAAAGGGAAATTCTGATGTTGAAGTTAGCTCAATTTCGTCAAGCAGACATGGCAACACTGGTTCCAATTCCGCCCCCCGTTATCTTATTTTTGGTCGTAATCGTAATTTCCCACGCTCCTGATTCGGTTAGGTAGGTCAGGTGAGGTCAAACTAATTCTATTTAATTTTCTGTAGTGTTTTTCCGACGAATCTAGTTCAAATATGGCGAAAATGAAGTGTTTATGGAGATTGGGTTGGGAGGGTGCGGGGGGGTCGTATCTCCCCAAACATTAAAATACGACGGCCTTGAAATATAAATACATTAAAAAAACACTATAAAACATTGCAATCTGCAAGCCTTCAGTCCAAACCTGATTATGGTCCAACACTAGACTATTACCGTAATATGTTCATGTGTAATGAATTTAAGAGGAGATTACACTTATTTTTGGCATAATATCATATAGAAAATTTCAGCTCTCCAGAGCCTAAGTCCAGTGTTTTCCTGCCATTGTAAACATTGGACAGTCCCAGTAGTTTGCCCAGGTTAGGTCCCAGTAGTTTGCCCAGGTTAGGTCCCAGTAGTCTGCCCAGGTTAGGTCCCGGTAGTCTGCCTTGGTCCTGGTTTGGTTAGGTTAGGTTAACTTAGGGTAAATTTACAGAAAACCTGGGTTTACTATTTTGTATATATTAGTATCATTATCCACTATTTTGAACCATTCCAACACACTTTTCATCTATGGAGTTTTTCTACAAACATAATTTGGAAACTAGTCTGACCTAACCTAACCTAGACCACAGCAGACTACCGGGACTTAGCCTGGGCAAACTACCGGGTATAACTGGTGTAAACTACCGGGTATAACTGGTGTAAACTACCGGGTATAACTGGTGTAAACTACCGGGTATAACAAGTGTAAACTATCATAAAGTGACTGGGGCAAATTTCCAGGACCTAACTTAGCCTAATGTGGTAATACTGCTCAAGCCAAACCAAAAACACAGTTATTCTGTAATAATACCTAACTAACCGAGGTCAAGCCAGGGTAAACATTTTTATCTCCTCTAAATATTATGGGCAACAATCAATAGAACAAGTAAAAATATGCATGAAACTGTATAATATGTGTGAACAATCCAGGTGGACCTCTAATGTAGAATTACCATCTTGTGCCTTCCATTTGTGGCTCAACCTAACTACTGTACCAATATAAATACACCATGTTGCCGCTAATAGTACTTGGTGAAATTACATCAGTTTTAGTTACATCTGTAATTAATGTGTGCTAAACAATAAAAAAAACTATCAATACATACTATGGATAACATCTTTGAGGATGAGATCCGCTTCTTGTACAGAATTAGGCAGTTTTCCTAACTTCTGAAGTACTTGTGTTTTGGTTAGACTCATAATGGTGAAGTCAAAACCAAAACGTGTTGTTGTTGTTGTTGTCAGTCACTGCTGTCTGCTGAGTCTGCTCTGCTCAGAGTTGCCAACTGAAAATTTAGCATGGCGCTAGATTCACCCTCAAAAAGCGCTAAAAAAAGGCGCTAAACTCACCAGTACACATATAATATAATATATCAAGACTTTCTCACGGATCCAAGCAAAATGATATGTAAATTAATATCTTTAAACTAAACTACTCATATCGTTACTCTCATCAATTAACAGGATGAATTTTCGGTCACCTATATATCAGCTTTCAGGTCACCACTGAAATTCATACAATAGCACTTAACTTCGACCTCTTCAGCCTGAGATTTTTGCATGCCTTACTGTCTTTGAAACATGATTTGCAAAGCTCACTTAAGTGATCTACCACACGTAACGAGCAATGTTCGGCTATGAAAAGCGACACACAACGTACCCTCAGTTTCTCGTTCGTCGTTACTTACTGTTTCAAAATTAATAAAATGTTGTCGTTCGCCACTGAACGGTTCCTATGATTTTTTGTGTTTTGTCGTATTTCTGTGTCTCTCAAGATCACTTAGTTTGGCAGACAATGAACAGTGACAATACTTACAGAGACACTTTGTTTCATCTCCCTCAAATTTCATCAGCCTCTTTTCATACTTGGGGTTACTAAGCCACTCTTTTCTAAAATGGTGTGTGTATTTCTTACTGTTACTCATTTTAAATATTAAGTGGTTCACACTGCAGTAGAAAGAACAATGTAACCGTTAATTACTACGGTTACAACTACTCAACTATTATTATGATAACCGAGCCAGTCACAAAATCTTCCGCACGGTTGTATGGGTGAACGAGAACTGAACCGGACAAGTTAACAGAGTCCATACCACGTCCACAAGCGGTATGCCCTGAACTGTAGAAGTACTAGAGGATCTGCAGCACCTGTCCAAACTTCAAAAGTAGTGTCGTATCTGAAATTATTATTTCTTATTTTTCATTAATATCAATACAGAATATCAGAATAATAATTGTCTAAGAGTCAGGATTCGTTGACGACCAGAAAACATGTGAAAAGCACCAAAATTGGAGCTAGAATCGGTAAAAAGCGTTAAAATTGCGCCTAGGCGCGATACACAAATAAAGGCGCTAGGCTTGATGAAAAAGCGCTAGATCTAGCGCGAAAAGCGCTAAGTTGGCAACCATGGCTCTGCTGCTGTCAGTGTTTCATAGTTCCCTAAATCTGCTGAGTGACAAAATCCCCAAAATTGGACAAAATTTCTCCATTTTAGAAATATACTGTATTAAATCTGCTATAATCTCATTTTAGAAATATATTAAATCTGCTTTAATCTCAAGTTGTCAATGCTATACATACAGTACAATGGTCTGTTTGATATAATTAGTTACACACACCAGCAGACATGATGCTCACCACATATTGATTTTCCAACCACTTTTTTATATAATATTCCTGCTGAATTACACTTCGGAACTTTATCAGCACTCATTTTCAGTCCATATGCAAAAACTATATCCTAAATCTTTGGTAAATATTCGACTACTAAAAACGAATTAATAAAGAGTCGCAACAGAAGACCTCACACATCCACTCCCTTTATCACTTGTCCATTTCCTAGCAGTGGATAGCTTAATTTTCATCATATAATTATCATATCCGTAGATAAATAGGTAAACGTTATGTGTATGAAGGATTCCCGAATCGAGGGTAAGATGCTGCTTCACAATGAAAAATAACTATTATATATATATAGTCGCTTTTGAAAAGTCCCCAAATCACAATAAAGAATCCCCAAGTTCCCAACATCACGATTTTTCCAAAACTAGGGAAAATTCACCCAGTCTGGCAGCACTGCCCATTATGGGCTACGTACTATTTACTATAGTACTACGTACTATTAATTTTAAAATTAAATGTTCTATAAAAAGAATGGATTGAAATGGAAATTTATTTCCTTGAGCTAAATCCTTTTATTATCATTATATTGATATATGTCATGTAGCCTATTATAGCTAATAACCTCTGCTGGCCTCTGAGAGCCGCCTCACTAATAAAATACCGAAGGTCCCGAAGTAGTTATTTGATTTGATCAAATTGATCATTTTGAGTCTCGCTTAGGCTACAAATATGCCAACATGCAATGATGGACAAAAAGTGTTTGATTGATATTTTAAGATTATTGGAACGATCAAAATTAAGTCTCTGAGTAAAGCATAGTGGGATGCTGTCTGGTTTATTTTAAAAAGGTTTACTCAAATACTGGAATGTCTGAATTTGCTTAATAAATGGAATTTAGATAAAAAGATTGTATCGAGATCAGAATGCAAGTGAAATGTACTGCAATTATTCTCTTTCCCGTGTTCACATTCCTCATTGGAGTGACAATGGAGTCCATCCAGCATCCATTAAAACTTTATTTATTGCTGGTGTTGAGAACTATAGGGTTATTTCAATCATCAAACTAGTAGTCATTTCAAACTACTCCATCACCCAGTCAGAATTTACCAACGATCACAATTACTTATTAGAGATTAATAGTTAAACATCATTTAAGTCCTCCTTTAACCTTTTATTGGAAGAGTTTAACAAGTACGTGAAGAAACAAGAGTTGTCAACCGATCATATTGCACACACTTATATCAATAACTTACTCTTGTAAAGATATTTTTGAGCTGCTTCAAGCAAGACATGTTTGTTAGCTTAATATACAAAATACACCTCTGTACTTTATTTTTGGCAGAGTTCCTATCTTACAGCATAAGAAGGAAGGGCAATAAATGCTTGAAGGGAAAGAAGATTAAAGTGAGAATTTTTTGTTATCTCCCAAAAGTCAATTTGCCTTGGTATATTCCCATTAAAAATTACTGTGCAGTACTGATAAGCCTTGGTGCTTTTACCATAATATTCTTTTGAAATATCCAGATCATACAGAAAGCCCCTCCAAGCTACTAAGTTTCAATTTCAGAACAGCTGAATTCTTTAAAATAACAGAATTCTTAACTTTCTCTGCAATTTTCAAACTTTAATGTCCGGTTTTGGCAGTACAGTACTATACTGTATTTTAGGACTGCAAATATATGAACGACAACTTCCCATATGGAAATATGGTTGCCGGTAAATACCACACACAGCTGTGTAAATAGGCAATACAGTACTGTATGAAAATAATGTCTATACTGTATGACAAAATGTTTCTTAAATACAGCCCACCCTTCTTGTATTGTATCTCATAAAATTTTGATACAAAATAAAGTGTCTTTTTCGGCAATTATAAACTTGTTATTAGTAATATCTACTCATCTGTGGCTAAGTAAAGGTGGAGCAGCTCTAAAAATATTGATAAATAATATCTATGGTAACAAAACACCAGTTTCCCACAATATCTTAGGAATATTACGGTATTTATACTTTACAGTATAAATTATGTAACTTTCAGAAACCTCACAGTAAGGCTATATGGGGCTTTCTCCATGATCAAAATAAACAACTGCTTTAACATTATATAATTCCATTAAATGTATTTCTGCCTGCTAGTTCTGAACTGGCAGTGTTATTACCAATACACACTACAATAGTTTTATCTACTTAAAAATATCTTTTGAAAAGGAGTACAATATAAAAAATATCTCCTCTCTTAATGATGTATTACCTTACAGGTACAGCCATGGTTGAAAGCCCAATGTACCAAAACATTACTAACAATTCGTTCAGCTGCGAACTACCACGGTCAAGGGGTGTGGAAACTTAACTTGTTCGAACTCTCTGCCCAGTATCGGCTGTGGCTTTTGCACTACCCTCTGCTTATGAACTTTCATCTGTGGCTGTACCTTCAGCTTTCTTTTGTAATGCCCTAGCTGTATTACCTTTTGGGAACTTCTAAATCAGTATACTGTACTGTATTATGGATTTACCGATCCAATTCAAGATACGCAGCACTATGATATGTCAAGAAAAATGCCATGAATCATTGCAGTGTGTTGTAAAATATTGTAAGTGTTCTCATTATTTACATTCTTCTTCAGAATACCATGCAAACAGGTGAGGTAAAGAGATGAAAGGAAGTAGCGAACAAAAGTATTATCCTGAGATATATGTCAGATCGATTGCCTTTTTATTTTTCTGTAAACTGAGGTATGGCATGCTACCCTAGCCTATATGTACACATCCTCACTAAACCTGTATTTACACTGGATGAGTGTGGTAAGCTGGAAAATAAATATAGTACTGTTATGTTAATAAGAAATAATATATGACTAGCACAGTTTAGAATGCTAAATGTAAATAAAAAATATTAAAATTAATATATTTCTACATACCAAAATATTATAAAATAAATATATAATTCACAACCATTTTCCCTTTACCAGGACTATACACAAATACATACAGCCAGACATAACTTACTGCAGTACACTCTGGGCATTGCTCTTGACCCACAGTGCCAGCCAGTTACCCTGATATTGAATTGTTTTATATTAATACAATGGGTACTAGCACCAAGCCTAGAAGGATTTTTTGGCACAAGGGGAAGCATGGGGGTGGTGGGAAGATATTAAACAGATTCAAGAACATGGCACTATTTTTTAGATCAAGAAACCTCTACTCCTTTCCGGTCATTCTCTTTTCTTTCTCATTTCCTCCCCTTCCCATTTCTTTCCACTTTTCTACCTTTATTAAAATTCTCCAGTTAACAAAAAGGTACAGCAAATACACTCATGATACTCTTATACAGTATTATCTATTTATCCATATCTCTGAAGGTTCTTTCCTTCCAGGAAATCTCTCCAAGGCAGTGGAATCTCCTCCCTTTCCCTGTTCTGATACCAACTCTTTGCTCAATCTAATAATCCTCATATAACCTTCCAACTTATTCACCCATCTGACTGGTGGTATCTCTCTCATACCAAGCCTCTCAATTTCACTCATGCGCCTTCTTAGTGAACTCCCGATCCTCCATTTTCCAAATATTCAAACCACCTCAAAGTATAGTACTGTACTACACTTCACCCTCTCAACTCCCTCACACTCAATACCAATTGTGTTCCACCCTAACTACACTCCTCAAAACATGGTACAGTATCATTGCTCTCCCCATCCCACCTTGTCAAGCCACATGTTCCCCAACAAACACAGAATTCTCTGACACAAGAGAGGTTAGTACAGTACAACAGTTTGATGACAATGTTTGTAACTGGCTGGTACATTGGTTCAAGAATATGACAACTTTCCCTTACCCTAATCTCATATACTTCAACTTCCACATTACAACACAAATACTGTAGTATAGTATAGTACAGTAGACTGCTCCCAGAGACAAAAACTCCTTAATAAATATCATAAAAAGAAATACAAAATAATATGTTAACCTTGTAAAACATATTAAAGCACTTTAAAAAATCTTCAATAAAAATAGTTAAAAAGGTTGGCGATAATAAGAGATTATCCATTAACTAATGAAGACCTAGAGCCCTCTTCTTTTCAGTACCAATGTATATATTTTCTTTAAGCTGCAGATAGAAGGTACTAAACAGAAGCTATTACTAATAGAGTAAGAATCAGCTGGACGTCTTTGGCATAAATATTGAGTCTTCCATACAACAGGATCCTGTGGAACCACTGATCCTATATTAGCAGTTTTTCCAAGGCCACTAGTGTAAATTTATTTTTGTCAGTAGTGTACAAACTTTGTTGAATATATTTGTATAGTACTGGTTCTGAACATTCAAACACTAAGTTCTAATGCTTCAAGGAAATACAAACACTGGAAATTTACATCAGCTGTAGAATAACCACTAAACTGACAGCTGTCCTTGGAACAACTGGAATCTGTATTACAGAGATTCATTACTGAATGACAAGACTACATACCCAGGAATTGAGGGTCAAGACATTTGTGTTAACTTCGATTAATTCTCCTTTTTATCAATACTTAATATATTTTGCATGGAAAACTGTAATATATCTTTACCATAATCTGCAATAACTTTCCATTTCCATGTCAGTGCAGACTTGAATGTGACTGCAACCACAGCTTACTGACAAACTAATGCTAGGTCCCTTATCTTTGCTCTAATAACCTCACCAGCCCAAATCTCATTTTTAACTTCTCAAGAAACTGAAATTACAGTACATAAAAATATTCCTTAAATTTAAGATGTACAAGTTTTAGCAGAAATAAGGTTACATTACACAGTACTGTGCAGTACATTGCTATGGTATGTATTGTTTAATTATTGGCACTACTGCTGGCTCTGCCTCAACTATAGCTTAATTATAATATGCAATGACTGGACATTGGCTGGTGATTCTCTCCAGCTCTGGGTGACCGACAATTTCACTTACATGCTCTAACTACAGTACAAACAAGCTCTAGGTTAGCTGCGGGATACTAGAGTCTGTTCAATGCTTTGTGGTAAGAAATGTCCAGTAAGTACAGTAATTTAAAATGAAAAGAGAATTTGAATAATGTAAATAACACTTGAGGAGGAACCTTTCTGAACAACATTTTAGTGGTTCTTAAGGTTAATGGAGAAATATTAATAAAGGCTCATCCTCAATGATACAAATCCTATAAAATCTCTATTTTCTTTTAGCTCATCTGTCCATACACAGTTACTAATTACTTTCTATCTTTGGTAAACAAGCTTATTTTCTATACTTAATGTGTTTTTTATGCTTAATCAAAATCTATGGAACGGCCACCAAGGTAAAAGGAATGCTAGATTTTCACTGGAACACCTTGAACAGACCACAGCAGATAAGCTTACATTGAGAAGAAGGATGGTTAGGATAACTACAGAGAATAATGCAGAGCCACTTAAAAGGTATTTATAACCACTCATATTCATTAGACCTTCATTCAAGCTTGTTTTTGTATCGCTTTTATAAGCCTCCCTTCACTTAACTGGTTATCATATTATTCAATATTACCATAATATTCTTCATTCAGATCTTTACTTATACATATTACAACTTATTTTTCTATGAAATATTTTTTTATCTATACAGTATATGGCCATATTAGGAGTTGAGGGAATTTCCACAATGGATTTTCAAATTGCAAGTCCTTGATATTCATGGAGGGGTAAACTCTCTGCCAAAGGGTTGGTCATTACCAACAAGAATAAAAATTTAAAATGATAAAGCTGATACTCCCTGGCTTCATGATTCACAGCCACGGAGGACTGCCAATGGTGATTATCCCATGTGGAGAAGTCCTCAACTGTAACCTTAAATGTTCCCTTCATATGAATAGCAGACAGAATTAATGAGAATCCATGAGTATTCTTACTATAAATTACTACTGCTTTTATAATTGTAATGTGTAACATACTACAGCATAAAAGTTATTGTACACCAGTTGACTCTGGTCCTACTTGGGTTAGTTTATTGCTTGGCACAGTATTTGGCAATGAGGTGTAGATTGGTCTCTGTATCAGCTCAACACATAAAATAAAATTGTAGATGTTGTTAATACTTGGCACCATCATATCTGAGTATAGTACTGTACTGTACTGTATTTCAGAATACTAAGGACCAACTTACCACGAGGTAAAACTTTAAATTAATTATTAATTCAAAAATACCATAAAAATGTAGTACATAAATATCAGCACTTAATATGACTCAACAACTAATTTTAGAGGAGTTAGTACAAATTTCTATCTTTACCGTGTTTTCTTTAGCTACCCCAGGGCAAGATGCTCCTTAAACAGTCTGAACAATTTTAAACACCAAAATAAGTGAATTCCCAAATATTGTACAGTACAGTATACTAACATCATGATGAATAATAACTGATACAATATTATTATTTAGATGGAAGCATCTCTCACATGAAATTAGTAGTTACAGTAAAATACCGATCTAATGAAACATAGTTTCTCCAAAAATTTCCTTCCTCTTTAATGAAGGAGTGGAAACTTTCCCACTTAAGAATACTGTATGCAGGAAACACAGGCCACACTTTTCATATAAACAATAAACATAGTGATACAACTTGTATGGCCATAATTTGACAAACATACAGTACTGTATTCTCCAGGAAACATGTATTCATTAACACAGTGGTGGAAATTTTTTATACTGTATATTGTTGTTTATTTATTTATATATGCCAAATATTTATTGGAAATGTTGTCATGAACTCAAGTAAAGGGAGAGTGATATTTTAGGGCTCATCATGTCACCTATGTAAATACCTATAATGGAATAATTACTATCTTTTAATAATTATTGTAGTCTAACGTTAGAATAAACATCCTCTGACCTGGCAACTCTGTCATGAACATGCATGCAATGAGAAAAATTTCAGTGCATTATGTTCGGCTATCCTATCCAGCACTGTTTGTGATGTTAACTGCTTAGACCTTATTATAGCTTCTAAAACATGATCAATGGACTTGCAAAGTCCACTCTAAAGAAAGAGAATTATGGCATTAATCTCAGATTATGAATTCTCGAGATTATATTCATGTTGTGTAAGTGTTTTTGACATATTTAAGCAAATGTAATATTGTTCAAGCTAAATAAATCTTCCTGTGTTCATGTTTCTTTGTACATGTGGAAGACTAAACAGTACTGCACTTTCCTGTGTAAAAAATAAGATTTTCTGAATATTTTGATCTACCAGAGTTTGGTCCCAACTGGTTTCATTAGAGGGGAATTTTACTGTACATACTGTATATTATAATGGCAATATTCACATACATTTTCTTCATATTGCTTATACTGCTGTATCTCATCCCTTACACTTACATTTTCCCTCACTTACAATGTTCACTACTACTGTATTTGTTTCATCTTTTAATTATTTTATCTTGATAATCAAGTAACTACACACTCGACCTATGCAATTCATACACTTGCTATTCGCTGGCTCACATATTTACAGATTTTTTGAGGGAGACCATTCAATGGAATGTCACATTCTAGGACTTTTTTTCTGTAAATAAATTCATGTACGGGAGTTATGTAAAGTCATATCTGTATTTAAGTGCAATTTTTTCAGGAAGTACCAGTATTACAGCACAACTGCATCTTAAAATGCATTTACTGGTCATGTGGAGGGTCTGTAGGTAATGAGAATAGTAAAAATATTGGATTTGGGGGGTCTTACATTAAGCGGACTTAGTACAGTAGGCTATTCAGTGAGGGAAAGATGACACATAGCCCCTGTGAACAGTCAAAGTTGAGTGCACTAGACAACACAAATTGCATCAAATGCACTTACTCTTACAAAATATTAAAAACTGATAAATAATAAAATGTAACAGATACCTTGCTATGATAAAGCTATACCTCTGATATGAACCACCATTAAGCAATGAGGTTAACTAAGATTCATTCTAGTAAACCCAACCACACCCACCTGACCTGTGCACTCTTTTTCTCTCATCCTTCTCTCACTCATTAAATACAATAGATCACCTTAAATTAACCATGAGATTCAAATTTGAAGTACACAAACAAGTGCTGAGTATTTTTGGTACCTAGTACAGTATAATAACTGGCTATTGATAACAACCCTGAGTCTCTGATTTGAAGGGTTTGATATAATGATAACATACCATTAAGATCCATAGTATGTATCTCTTATGCACGGCATGGTTAATGGAAAGAAGTCAGGTTTAATATTATGGTGGTGAATCAGTGTTATATAACAGTACTTACATATTGTACACATCAATAAAATTATTGTGAAATCATGAGGAGTGGAAATGGTGGGTGAGAGAAAAATGAACACTTGTTGGAATGGAAACAAATGCTAAGAGGGAGGAAAAAAAACCCTAGATGGAAAGGAAAAGAAATATTGTGTGGGAGGGAAACAAACACTGGGTGGAAGAGAAATACAGTACAGCTCTACAGAAGAAAGTCTTGAAGTTTGTTACACTCATGCCATGCTACAACTGGGAATAAGCTAGCTGCCCTCACTCTACAAATTAGTGGGGTAATGTTTTTCATTTGCTCTCCTCATACTTATCATTTCCTGAAAGAAATTTGGTCCAAGTGCAAATACTGAGAATGATGGTTGGTTTCAGCAAGCACAAATCTCATTTTAAGTTATTACTTGTGCACTACAGGACGAAAAACATACTCAACATATTATTATCACATTCCAAACCACCCAACTCAATTCTCTCATCATGTTTCTTTATCTGTTTTACTTTGCCTACATTGAACTTTTTTATTACACCGCCCTGAAGGGGGTGTATTCTTTTCGGTGCCGGATATTTATTTATTTATTTATTTGTTCATGTGTTTGTTTATGGTCTAGCGTCCACAGGTTTAGCCGTATGATGTTAATTTTTTTTCTATTGATAGATATTCATCATAAAACAAAATGATTAACTTTTGGGCAAAAGGTCACAAAAATAAAAATATATAGCAAAGGGCGAGTGGTTGATGTTGTTGCGGAAATGATCTTTATTATAGGAGCGGTGTTGGCATCGAATGGAATGATGTCTTGTTTGTATTTGTATATGAACTTTCATTCTGTTACTGTCCTCTAATTGAGCATGTTTTATCAGTTTCATGTCTCAATACCATGTTTGGAAATTGAGGAAACCATCCTTTATCTAACAGGATTACTGTCACTGGCATTAATTTAACAAAGAAATACATCTACTACTTTGTTATCTGTTTACATTTACTGGATGAGACTGAGAGAGCTGCAGCAGGGTACTGAGCTACAGTATAAGATAAGAGTCAGATTAGTGGTTGTTACAAAAGAGAGAATTGAGGGATAGGTCTGAAAAAGGAATGAGTTTTTTAATGGGAAAAGAAAATGCAGATCTGGTTAGTAATAGACCAAAGTATGAGTGAGGGAAAGGCCTCCTACATACATACAGTGTTACAATATCATATCCACATTTTATACTTATCATACATACCAGTATAACATATAATAATACTCATATAATACTAGGGTTTAGTGACTGCTTATATCAGCTCCATGACTGAAAAAGTAGAACACTATATGGAAGAATTATTATTGGAGAAGCAACTGAAATATCACACACACAGTTTTGTCCCTCAACAAATTCAAGAAATCTTGTAGTGTTGAAGACTTTGGCAAATCTTTGGCAGAGTAATCCTACAAACTAGACCGCTAAATAATTAAAAAAAAAGACAAAAAATGGTCCTGTGCTCACTTACAACAGGTGCCTAGCATTACTATACTGGGAAGCATTTTAAATCACACATGATTATTTTTCTCAAACATATACATCCATCTTCATAATCTCTACATTTTATTACACTACATCATTTAATTCTCACACCTGACCTCCAATTCTCACAGATAATCAAAGTCTCTACATTGGCTACATAAATTTTTGTACTACGTTGCGCTAAAGTTGCTCAGCAATGTTTGGTCATAAACAGGAAAGGAAATTGCCTATGTTTTTAACAGTTACACTAAGAAAGGGAAAGAATAGGGCTGAAAATGAAGCAGCAATTATAGTGTAATTTGATCCTAATCTTGAGAAGGGAGTGAGGAGTGATAAAAGCTGTTATAGATCCTACACTATGTAAGGAGATGAGAATAAAAGACAAAAGCCAGTATTTGAGGATCTATAAGAGTCAAAGAAGGGATAAGGACAATAAGGAGGGAATGAAATAGTTACCATATATTGAAAAGAGATATTAGTACTAGTATTGGGTAAGTGGCTACTCTGATTGATAGTCTTCTACTTGAAATGCACAACTAAATGAAAAGCAGCAGATGAAAGGAAATAAGAGGGTGAGAAGGAGATGACAAGGATTAAAGAGGAAATTGTAACAGAAAGGCAGGTCAGGAAATTATTGTTCCCAAAGACTAAGTACAACAATTATGCTTAATAACAATTAAAAAAATAAAAATAATTGCATGCTGAAAACTATGTAACAGTTGGAAATATGTTAAGAAGAGGAAGACTGAATTTAAAGAAAGTAATTAAAGGTTACCAAGGGTGCCAGAAGTGACATGACCTGCCCATTAACTATTCCCACTACATTATGAGCTATGGAAGATTCACCACTACCTGGCAAAGGACGTTAATGCTGGAAATTGGTTTCCAAGACCATGATGAGATCCGGACACACTATAAGCTCATATTTTGCTTTTACTCCATGGAAGGGATACCCCTGGGCCCCTAGGTAAGGGGTTATTTTTTTCATGCCTTACCATAACATCAACAATCATAATTCAGTAGTTGTGCTGCATGTATTTGCTCCCCAAAGTACCGTACAGGGAGTACCATAATTAGTGACATTTATTTTTTATCCTATCTATGTATCTATCTATAGTTCTGACACCTCGCTCCCTCCGGGAACTTCCCCCAAGGGGGTGGCCACGGCAGAAGAGTCTCCATCTTTCCCTGTTCCAACACTCCCTCCTAACTCGGTCCAGCCCTCCCCTCCCCCTCACGTTTCTCTCCTTTACATACTCTTCCACTCTGTTCTGCCATCTAACTGGAGGTCTGCCTCTCACACCAGGTCCCACAACTTCACTTCCATACACCTTCTTTACAAACTCCTCACCTTGCATTCTCTCCACATGTCCAAACCACCTCAGAGTATTACGTTTCACTCTCTCAACCATTCCACACTCAATACCAGTTGCCTTCTCACTCATACCACATCTTTCATACACACTCTCATTACTTTCTCCATCCCACCTAGTAAGTCCACATGCACCTCTCAAGTAAATATTTATGCTGTTCATGGCATTGCCCAAAACTGGAAGGGTTTAGAACTCACCACCAAGGGAGTGGCTACTTTAAAGTCACATTAACTGACTTTTCTCTCAACAAAGTTGCATCCTTACTTGGCATCTACAATGGACTTATCCAGCTTCTTTTCATAGCTAGGAAGGGCTGAATGGTGTCCACACCCTAGCATGACCAGTTGGACTGTCCTCCCAGGGAAGGGAGGACTTAATAACCTGGATATCTAGGGGCCATGCATGCAGATGAGTGTTGTTGGTCAACTTGATACAAAAATGTAGTTTCCAATTGAACATAAAATGTAACTTGAACTGGAGTGATAAAACAAACAAATTGTTTTTGGGTTATCCAAACCTCACCATTAGTTTTCTCTTGAGTGCAAAAGTTTATTAATTGATGCAAGTTAGTTTGTTTTGAAACATCACCATAATTTCTCAACAACTCTTTACCATGTAAATTGTGCATGGAGGTCTAGATGCATCTCCGAATGCAAGAACATACCATACCTGACTCCCAAGCTCCCTCTGGAGTGCTTGCTGATTGAGCCCAAGTAGCAGGCCAGTCAGCTAGTTTCATTTACAAGCTAACCTATTTCTTTCAGGTCTTATTTTTCAGGTAAAGTTGCTTTTGTAATAACCAAAATTACTACAATCCTTCAATACCATGGATGGCTATTTTGCTTCAAGATAATCAAGGCAACCAGGGAGTATCCACCTTACTCAATATATTATTCTCTCTTGTATTATTACTCTTCTTCTCCTCTCTCGTCTATGAAAAATATTATTTCACCTCCAACTAAGCAGCCTGACTGACAACACTCATTCTGAGAACCCAAAGACCCAGGGGTGACTAATAGTTTTCTCTGTCTGTAATACACAAACTGAACATAGCACACAATATCAACTCTGGTGCACTCTACTGTCCTAGCTCCCCTGAACTATAGATAATTTTTCAAAGCAACAAAGACAGGAATTTAAGCTTCCCTCTGCAGTTAAATGCCTTGTATGTGTAGGACATTGGAAGAGGGATGGGATGAGCCCTAGTTGGATGGATGGTTAGTTGGTTGTTTTTTGGTAGGTTGGTTGGTTGAATGGATGGAGGTAGAGGCAGTAGATAAAGTGTGGTGGATGGATGGATGTAGGAGACAGATGATATACAATCAAATAGTTGAATGAAAAACAGAAGGGCAGTAAAATATGGCCTGATAAATGGATGGATGGAGTTAAAGTAGGAGGAGCAGAAAAGGAATGGTGGATGGTCAAGAGGAAGCAAAACACTTAATTGGATAGATGGATGGATGGCTAGGGATGGAGTGGGCTTTAATGGATGGACAAAGGTAGTTTATCAAGTGCACACCAATATGAAGATATTGTTGCAGACAGCCAGGAAGGAAATGTAGACAAAGGAGCATACAAGACATTAGAATGACTAGATATATATATTTCATTTGGCTAAGATGGATAGAAGGATTTAACTAGAGGTACAAGATGATAAGGGTGTGAAGGAGGGAAGGATGGGACAAGGTAAAAGTTAGGACGGCCAGATACAAGTTACCAATACCTTCATTGGCCTTACCACTACCTTGTAATGTTTCACCCAACACTCTTAGTATTCTTAGCCAAGGCTAGAGGGTGTCATGCATTACTGGGTGGAGGAGCACCATGTGTTCGGCACCCTTGATGGGGAGGCGGAAGATGGAGTGGTGATGGACCATGTGTGGTACTGAGGGGAAGAGCTTGGTACCACGACCCAGCTGGTAGTGACCTGACTTGTGGTCAAACTGGATCCGCAGATGCATGAATCCCCTCGCTGACCTATTGAGAGAAGAAGCTGATTAAAGGTATGGTCACACGAGCACCTTTTTCGGCAATAAAATCACCGGCAACATCAACTCGGTTGAATCTCAGCTGGAATTTCTCAGGTACAATAACTCATTTCTCAAGTAACTCATTTCCACCCCTCTAACTTTTGATTTATATCTCTCCGTCATGGTCCACGTTTCACTCCCGTACGTCAGTGTCGGGATTACTGTGTGCTGTTGAAATTACAAAAATCGACCAAAAGGATGCAGCAGAAAGTGGCTGTGGAAGTCCCGTTTGGCGGGAAAAAGTTCATCAACGACGACGACATATTTACCCCAACAGATCCTGCTGCTGTATTCTTCTCATTATCACTGTTATGACAAATGGCAACAAAGTACTGTGAACCCGGACTTCTGAGACCTCTTTGTTCCAAAACGGTGGCATTCCTACAAATACAGAAACTTACCTAAATATGAGTAATAAGTTAGAAGCGACTGGCCGACGGGAGAGAGAGGTGGTGTTCGTCTTCCAACCAACACTGTGTCCATTGTTCCGTCAGAGCTATGACTTGGACATTATCTTTAATTTCTTTAGTTACTTTGTGAGGCTATTACAGGCTTTAGATTTTTAAATTGTATTGAATGTTGTTAGAAAATAATCAAAATTACTAAAAATAACATGTATTACCTTTGCTTTCATTAATATTTACGGTGTATCTTGACCTTAAATGAACGGATTCAAACGATACAGTAACTAAGTAGCCTAATGAACGACCAGCCGTATTTCCCCTACTACAGTATACATAGATTTTGCTTGTCATTTTGTAATTATATAATAAAATTTGTTATATTAAAAACATAATAATGTGTCATAGATACTTTATATAAGGCATAATGGATCAAAACATCTAAGATATGAGAAGTTTAGACAGCCAATCACACATTGCTTTAGGAGCCCTTGAACGAGCATCATTATTAAATCAACCAATCACGGACGCAAAAACAAAAACTCGCTAAGAACCAGATGCACCGATCGTTGGAATAGTTTTTATATATATATATAGTCAGAAAAGAAATATTTGTAGAGTGCAGGAGATGAGCTGTACCACAAAACCAAGCTACATATTGCCGAAATACGCTATAAAACTCGGCTAGTTCGTGTCACCAGACACTATTAAAATTGCCGGTGAATAATTACTAAAAAATTGCTTGTGTGACCGCGCCTTAAGTTTGAGACCTATTGATGTATGCAATTTACCATATATTGAAGGTATAAATATTCAGAACTGCAAACAAACCCTTTGTGAGAAGGACAAGACTAGGTTGAGTTCAAGACATAAACATACATAAAACTTGAGTACAGAGCAGAACTCTATACAACTGCATGAGAATGTTCACTCTTATGCCTTGTTTGCTGATGGAAACTTACTCTAAGGGTAGAACAATTCAGAACAGCAACAAAAAGGTTCACTAGGAGGAGTGCATATTTGTACTAGCAACTCTGTTTCAACTTGAAAAGTCAAGGAATGGCTCAATTCACCAAGGCTAAATGAAGAAATTATTATTGTGGATGCAAGAATTTGGGGAGGGTGCATGATAATTTTGTGGTATTGAAACTTTCCAGCTAATAATCTGGTGATGTATAAACTTACTTGAGAGCAAGAGAGTACTCATGGCGTGACTGATGAAGCAAGGAACGCACCAGGTAGCTTCCCTCAGTGTAGCTTCTCAGCGTGGCCTCTGCTTCTGTCCGGCTCACTGCACCATGGTACCACCTGCAAGGGCAAAGGCATGACCATAGCTTCAATATCCCTAGTTGGTTAGTCATAAAGATAATTGGAAAATTTTAAATGTTATAGACAAACAGTACAGTATTTACAAATGGGCAAAATAATAAAGATATGTTTATGTTTGCACAAGGAATTAAAGAGGTTAACTTGAGGCAAACGAACTTCTCAACTATCCTCTAACCTATAAAAGATATCCTATTTTCAAGTAAAATGGCTTCTCACAGCCAATACTTAAAGTTAGAATCAACCTACCAGAGTTGACCAATGTTAACTTTTAGCACTTGATTTTTGCCAAAATAACATACAGTGGACTCTCCAATAACACGGTAGTTACGTTCCTGGAGACGTCGCGTTATTAAAAAACGCGTTATTTAAACTTAATTTCCGCATAGGAAACAATGGTAACAGTGGGGGTTGCGTTCCTGGACAATGCAAAAGTCTACCTTTTGGGGATTTTGTTACTCTAATATATGAATAGTAGAGTCAAACTAAAGTATGTAGTTGGTGACTCAAACAACAAAAACCCACATTCTCGTTTTATTTATATTTGTAAAGTAACGGTACACTTTCCTTCACATTTAACACTCGTCACTCCAGTCTGCCTACTCACCCCGCTCTCCCTCCCCACCCCGCTCTCCCTCCCCACCCCTCTCTCCCTCCCCACCCCGCTCTCCCTCCTCACTCTGTGTTTCCTCCACATCCCGCTCTCCTTCCTCACTCCGCTCTCCCTCCCTACCCCGCTCTCCCTCCTCACTCTGTGTTTCCTCCACATCCCGCTCTCCTTCCTCACTCCGCTCTCCCTCCACACCCCACTCTCCCTCCACACCTCCTCGCTCTCCTTCCACACTCGTGTTACCTTCCTCTGACACCACATCTGTCTTCCTTTTAAAGAATTGATCAAGTCGTGTCTGTTTGGTCAGAGAGCGGGCCTGAGCAGCTCACCCTGCTTCCCGCCAAAAGTAGTGTGGGTAAGCGGGTGAGCGTGGCCGCGTTAAATCGAACAAATAATGTTATTTAATCATATCCCCCCTATATATTATACCGCGTTGAATCAAAACCGCGTTACTCAAAACCGCGTTATTGGAGAGTCCACTGTATTTGATTATTTACTTATAATATACACACAATAAAAAGAAGCACAACTGTCTCTTACTTCAAGAATCATCTTGGCTACTCACCCCTGTTTGGCCAAAGGCAACTTGGTATCCACTTTTTCCCCCTTGACCGCCATGGCAGCACAGCCAAGGTCCAAAGCCAGCCCACTCTTTATTCGGATATCTGCATTGTAAACAGCATACCAGAGGACCAGAGTTAGAGGAATAACATATACTTTATACACAGCATCAATAGTGTAAATATATCCTTGTATTACTATATATCCTCAAACCTCTTAAAAAACATCCAAACTTGAGGTTGTCTTGGCAGAGGAGGCTCCAGAATTCTTTAGTTAACATTATTTGCTCCTTTAGATCACTTTTCTTGGTCTTTCTATTCACTCAATTATATACAGGACAGTATTGGTCCACATTTGTGGTAGCATTTCCCACTTTTGCATAAAGTACTGATAAGCTTAAGGGTGAAGAAGAGGTAAATACTACTGGAAAAGATTATAGTAAAGATATACAGTAAAGTCTCCCACCTCGCCACTAATAGGGACCAAAATATCATGATGAGATTTGAATACAATTTCTTATGGGGAAAAATACAATAAAAACCTTGACTCACCAATTAAGCACTATCAAACATTTCATGCACAAATTTAGTCATTATATTTGCGAGATAATGGCTGTATACAAAACCAACCAACAAAAACACGTCGGTGGACACAACCAACAAACACACACACAGCACAGGCGACTGGTGCATTAGCATTACTAGTGTACACGTGGTGGCTGCTTATAATATGGTGTGACCTAGTCCTATCCCTACCAAGTGAGGTGAGGTGAGGTGAGGTGAGGTGAGGTGAGGTGAGGTGAAGTAAGTTGAGGTGAAGTAAGGTGAAGTGAATGAGGTGTGGCCCCTTTGTGAAACGCTACAATGTCATGGTGATGGATTGAAATGCAAAATAATAAAATGAACAAATAAACTTCCTACAACTTCTCATTTTAGCCCCTACTTTCGAGGGAACGTAGGTGGTAGAGCGATTGCCTCGGCATGGCTCGGTAACACTCGGCTCTAGTCGATTTGTGCGGTCGATTCAAAAGGGAGAACTGTGGTGAGATTAGGGACTCGATGGTGAGAGTTGCGATTTCAGAGATTTGGGGAGAGGTGGCGAGATGAAAGTTGGGGATATGTGGTACTTTACTGTATTTAGTTTCAAGATTAGTAAAAACTGACATTAAAAAATCTTGGTTCCACTTGGTGACTCATTCATACCCCATAATCTCAGTATTTTCAAGTAACAGGTAGTGTGATAGCCGAGATCAATTTTAATCCATTTAGCCATCACAAGGATGAGATGGATGCTAAAGTAGTGAGAGTAACATTTCAATGCTCTGACCATTTTGAGGTCCTGGTAAGGATTAAGGTCAGGGTTAAGTGGGAGTATACTGTAGGAGGGAACAAGAGGGAGGTGGCAAGTGGAAGATTGAAGACCGAGTATAGAGAGAAATATAAGAGGAGGGTGGGTGAGGTGCTGGAGGATGCAAGGTTGGATATAGGGGAGGGAGTGGGAGTGAATGATGTGTATGAAATGCTTAAGACACTAGTAATGAGAACAGGAGCAGAGGTAGTGGGATACAAGACACAGAAGAGGGGCATGAAAGGGAGTGCTTTGTGGTCAGAAGTGAAAGATGCAGTAGAGAAGTAAAGGAAGGCATATAGGAGAACATTACAGAGGAATGTGTCAGAGGAAGTGAAAGAGAAGTGGAAGAGAGAATATAACGTATGTAAGACAAGTTAAGGGGATGGTGAGTGAGAGTAAAAGGAGAGCGGATGAGGAGTTTGATAGGAAACTGAGTGAAAAGTTTAGGGAAAATAAGAAAGAGGAGAAGGAAAGTGAGAATGAAAAGAGAGGATGAAGTTACTGTGAGTGGAAGTGAGGAAGTGAAAGAAGTGTGGAAGAGACATTTTGATCGTTTGATGAATGAGGGGACGGGAGGGTAGGCAGTGGTGACATGCATGGGGATGGAGGCAGGTGGTAGACAACATGATATACAGGGTTAATTAGGAAGGGAAGAGGTTAGGAAAGTTGAAGATGGGAAAGGCAGAGGGGGTGGATGGGGTAACTGCTGAAATGTTAAAGTGAGGGGGGGGGGGGGGGGAGGTAGTGGTGGAGTGGATGTTGCTTATATGCACATTGATTTGGAGGCAGGGAAAGGTGGCAGAGGATTGGAGGAGAGCCATAATTGTGCCTTTGTATAAGGGAAAGGGGAGTAAGGATGAGTGTGGTACCTATAGGGAAATAAGCCTTCTTAGTGTACCAGAGGTGAGGGAGTTTAATAAGTAGGCTACCTTGGTACAGTTCTGTGCAAACATGGAAATATGGAAGGAGAAATTAGGGAGAGAGCAATGTGGGACAGACAGGTCATAGGATCATTGAGAAGGATAATGGAGGGTAGAAGTGTGAGTATGGAAGTGAAAAGGGGACTACTAAATAGTATAATCCTGCCAACACTGACATATGTGACAGAGATCGGGACATAAAGTAGGGCTCATCAGTCTAGAATAGGTGCAATGAAAATGAGATACTTGAGAGGAACATGTGGAGTTTTTTGGTGGGGTGAACAGAGTAATGAGAGTGTGTATGAGAGATGTGGTATGAGTGAGAAGGCAATTGGTATGGAATGTGGAGTGGTTGAGAGAGTGAAGCGTAATACATTGAGGTAGTTTGGACATGTAGAGAGAATGCAAGGTGAGGAATTTGTAAAGAAGGTGTATGGAAGTGAAGTTGTGAGACCTGGTGTGAGAGGCAGACCTCCGATTAGATGGCAAAACAGAGTGGAAGAGTATGTAAAGGAGAGAAACATGAGGGGCAGGGGAGGGCTGGACCAAATAAGGAGGGAGTGTTTGAACAGGGAAAACTGGAGACACTTCTGCCGTGGCCACCCCCTTGGGGGAAGTTCCCGAAGGGAACGAGGCATCAGAGCTATAAATAGATAGATAGATTAGCCATCACACGAACACATATCTGTCTTTAACTTCCTAATTCTGCTACCTATCTTTCCACCCCTTCCTCATTTTACCATCTTATCCATCTATCTACTACAGTACACCTCGGTCTTGTATAGAATGTCCAATAGGTCAATAGAAGACGTCGTTCTATGTGAAATAGTTCTATGTGATACACGTAACCTATGGAGAAAATGACAATTGATCGATCAATCACCAAAATTGTCCCTGAAATTAACATAAAATACTTTTTGAGGTTTTTCTCGCCTTAATCCTACAGGGATGAATATAAAATGCTTATAAAATTTGTATTAAGGTTTTCGCAGGCGACTCATGTGACTGAGATGAGTAGGCGGCATCTGTGGTGGTGGTGGTGGTAAGGGGGGGAAGATAGCATGTGATCATTGTTGGTTTTCTTTTATTAACCATACGCTGGTGTTTCCTTCTCCTTCCTCTTTTTGAGAAATAACTTCCTTCTTTATATCGAAGGATATGGCCTTCCATTTTGTAAGTGCATGACCTAGCATGACTGAGCATTGAAGCTGGTGGTAAACACGTAATCACTAAAAATGAGTGAGTCACACACAACGCAGACTAGAGCTATATTTCCTTGACCTTGGGCTAGGGTGAATGTAGACTGAGGGTAGAGGGAAGGAGCACGGGAGAAGTGGTGGGAACACACTTAGCCACACTTCACAGATGACAGTGATATCATTTCCTGGCACGTTCATTATGATTTAGCTCGTTTTGTATAAGAACTCCTCGGATTTGCTTCAGTTATTTTCGCCACCTGTTCTATGTGGATGCAATCGTTTTGTAAAATAATTTTAAGATAATATTTTGGTCACTTATTCTATACAAGAATTGTTCAATGTGAACACGTTCTATATGAGACCGAGGTGTATATTATTCTCTTCCATTCCTATGCCTTCCATCCATCAAACCCAACAGTGGAATATGTATCTATCCACCATCATACACACCTCTACTGAGCCTGGGAGTTCCCTGGTCATCACTACTGTCAGCTGAAGACCTGGTATCCCAATCACTGGAGTTGGAGGAAGATGTGCCACTCACTGCCTCACACACCTGACAAAGTCCACTCAATATTACTCTCTATTATAGTACATAAGCTAACAACATGAACAACAACAACAGCATTCTGTAGTCTATTTAAAACATACTTGGTGTTAACACTGCACACAATAACATTTGCTCAATCCTCAAATGCTTGATACAATATACAGTAAATCCATCTTCCTAGAAGCATAACATACCCCATGTACCGTACCATGACAAGTTATACACTTGTATTAAACACTATTCACAACCCATAGCTTCTGCAATAATACTGCATAAAAGTTAAGATGATGATTACATTGCTGATTTTAGACTCTATATTTTATTTTCACAATATTGTCATGGATTAGTTGCTGGTCAAACATTATTACTGTACTGCAATGTACTTATCCATTTAATCTAACAATAACAATTTAAGATAAGATTCTTCCAGGTTCAACTAAAACATGGCATGCATATGGACAACTATTTAGCTATCATTATATTCTTCCCACACATAAGGAAGGAAGCACTATATAAAGAAAAAAGAAAAGAAAAAAAAAGAACTGTGAGCAACAAAGTGTACCTGTAGTCTGCTGACAATGGGATTGAGTGTGGGGTGGAGGAGAGATGGTTGAAGTCGAGGAGGATCACTTGGGCCGGAGGAGGAGATAGAAGAAGTGCTGGATGAGAGACTGGTCTTAACAGCTGCTGCAGCCAGGCGGCGACGCAATTTGGGCATGTCAAAGGGAAGATCTGCGTAGGGTGGGTCAGGGCGCCGAGAAGAGATACGGGCATATTCTATGCTGATGCCACTGTCTGACCCTTGGACACTATCTGGGCGAGGTGGTCCTGGCAGTACGTGATGGAAATTACGGAAATCTTCCCTGATATCTCGGGGCTGGGTTGGGGTTCGGTGTTGGGAACGAGGTGGAGCTAAGTTGCCCGAGGCTACCTCTGGTGGCCCTGCTGGCGAAGGGCAGCAGCCCTGATCAGAAGAAGGCTCCTGGGACTTATCAGAGATGGGCGACAGGATCTGAAACTTGGCTGACTGTATAATGGATCGGTGAGGGGCACTGAGATTGAGGGCGGGTCGTGTGAGGGAAGAGTCCGAACTGCTGCGATAACTGGTCTTGCTGGCATCACTAGTGGAGGAGCGGAGTGATTCTAGTGATGAGACTGTACTCCCTGTTACCACACTCTCCATACTTCCACCACCACCACCAGGGCCAGCCTTCAGGTCTCGTTGTGATGATGGATCCAACAATACTTCCATTGATACATCTAGGCTGGCTCGGCTGTGACATGGCGGGGCACCCCGGGCAAGCCCCAGACCCATTCCTTCCCGACTCACACTCCTTTTCACTGGCAATGTCAGGTCCTTCTGTCGAGGTGGAGCAAACCAGCTGGAAGGGCTGGTTTCTGCTCCAGGAGTCCTCTTACTAAACTTGATTGGCAGAGGGGCAGTACCGGGGGGACTTCGTAGCTCTAGGATACGAGGCGGTGCACGAGGTAAAGCCTGGGATCTGCTCACCTCACTCTCTTCTGCTCCTACCTTGCTTCGCCTCTTTTTTCCGCCCTTCCTCTCCTCCTGGTAGTGGTGTTTGTGTCGTGGTTGGGGCGGGATGGGGCAGTGGGTGAGATGAAGTGTACGTAAGTCCTCTGCTAGCTCCTTTGCCCCCCGACCCTCACCATATGCCTCCTCCTCCTCTTCCAAGGAGTCAGAGCCTCGGTTGAGGATCTCGTCATCACTCTTGGAGAGGGCCACTGGTCGGGAAGGGCGTTCTGTTAGGTGGTGAGTGGAGGCACTACGAGCAGGACGTACTGCCACCCCTCGGCCACGTCCACGGTCACCACGTCGGCCCTTAGGGGTGTAAACACCAACCTGTACATAAACAAACATTAACTATAACAATTATCTCTAATAGATGGAATAATGATTATAGTACAGCACCCATTCTCCTCAATCATGACAGGAAGATAGTTCAGCATAATACTGCAAGAGTAATTTAGATTTAAATACAGTAGGATAAAGAATATTCAAATCTGTGAAGTAAATAAGTATAACTTACTTACATAGGAAGGGTACCAGTACTGGAGTCAATGGACTGGTTGACAGTCGTGTAAAAAACACTAATAAATGTCTTTTTTGGAGTGTTTCTACTCGTTTGTACTTTGGGACAAAACACCAATGTTGGCTATTGGCTGTCATGGTGAAGATGAAGTATATCCTCCATAAAAGCTCAATAATACCTCACAACTCCCCTATACATCACAAATATCTTGCTTTCAATGGTAATAAAAGGTTGGTGCGGCCTGGATGTATGGTCAGTGACGTCACGGATACGTGCCATCAACTTCCATTATGTACAACTTTGATGGCTTTTATATGCCAAACAATATATTTCTTTGTCAAATAAATTACATAACAGTATAATTCAGCTCATTTATTAACGATATAAATTGTTTAATAGAAATGTTTTTGATTGTCAACCAGTCCATTGAAGTCAATGATTGTCATACCATGATACAGATATAATAATGAAATAATATACTGATGTACTCTAACCTGAAACTTTGGGTCAGAAGAGGTAGATGGCACCACCGTGGCTGTTGCACCTCCCACACTTCTGGTTCTGAACACCCCATTGTTATTGTTGCTATTATTGTTGTTATTATTACTGTGACGTGAGCGGCGACGGAGGTGAAGTAGCTGAAGGATAGGATGGTTGGCGATACGATCAATTAAATCAGGGGTCTCCTCACTCTTCTTCTCCACCTGGTGGGAAAATATAAACTTAGGCTGCTATGTACAGTATACAGTATTGGTAAGTCAAGGTAATTTTGAGTAGCATACTATTGCTGGGGCCCACATATAGCATCCATATGGTCCTTGAATAGAGGGATAAAACAGATTAGGAGTTGCCAGTAACAATGATGCTGAAACTATTAATTTCATTATCAATCCTAAGATAAAAGAAAACTAATTGTTTAGATGTTGCACAATACCTAACACTAACTATTATATTATATGTAAGAAATTAAGAATACAACACAAAACAAGCTATGACCAATGATTGTATAAAAAACAAGACATCATTCGATGGCAACACTGCCCCTTAAAGATGTCAGCGACCACTCGCCCTTTGCTATCTTTATTTTTTTGTGACCTTGACCTTCGACCAATTTTGCCCAAAAGTTAATCATTTTGTTTTCTGATGAATATCTATCAGAATGAAAAATAATGAACATCATACGGCTAAACCTGTGGACGCTAGACTGTTAACAAACACACAAACAGATAAATATCCGGCACCGAAAACAATACACCTCCCCTAGAGGGGTGGTGTAAAAATATAATAAATAGAATAATCACATCAGTAGTTAGCAATTGTTGGTATCAATTTACTGTAGATAATCCCCACTCTTAACTTATTTATAGACACCATGATGTTTACTGTTCCACCAGAAACTAATAAGCATAAAATAATAATTATCTAATTTAATTTTGAATTTTTATAAGTTATAAATTAACATTGTGATATTAAGGAATACAACCCCAATTTATGACAATTTATTTGAGAATTCATAAATGTAAAACTGCTATACAGTATATAGGTAATCATAACTGTACTATACAAAACATGTCTCAAACTTATTCATATGAGGTGTCCTGACTCATGTACAAGAGTTCAATTGAATACAAACTTGTTGCTCTATGACTTACTCGTACCTTGCTATCAAAGGCAGTCTCGTATATTTGGCGACGGCTCCTCTGCGCCATGGCATACTGGGCTCCAAGACTAAGGCCGGCAATTGGACGGTATGGCAACTCAGTAAACACCTGCAAAGAATACCAGTGTATACAGTAATAGGAATTTTTGAGGACTGAAGTCAGTAGTAAGATACTACTGTTGATAGTAGAGGTTTACAGGCATCACTGAAGGCATAGTACCCTGAAGTGAGCATCAGCTGATTCTCATATATAAAAGTTTTCGTGCCCAGCCACTTTAGTGTACTGAACTCTCATCTATGGCTTAAAGAATATCACAAACTTACAACAAATATACCCCTGTGAACCATTTTAGATTGTGGGTCAATACAGTACTTTGCTGATATCAATAGTTTTATTTTGATAAACATTTTGTGTACTGAAATTATTAAAAGCATATACAGTACAGTACCTAGATCCTTTATAAAACACTAATATAATTGTATTAGCCACTGTATTTTACAGTCAATCCCTCACTGAACACCACCTACTGTTTTCCCTTGCTGCTCATATTTATTTCCATACCGGTACAGATTAAGTTACACTGAATCTGTGTTAAAGGCCAAATGTTGAATATGTTAGTGCGCTATTGAAGACTTACTATACAATATGTTCCATTATTTTAATGTTATAAAAGGGAAAGTTCAAGATAAAGTTTGTTAGATAAGATAAAAATGAAAATAAAAGATACTATAATTGTGTGACAATCATGAATAATATAACATATACAGTACTGTACTTGTACACTAGATAATTATAATAGCAAACAGAATAGCTGCAGAAAACAATGTGTTATATATATACAAACGACCGATCATGATTCAGGTCTTTCATTTATGTACCATTTATGCCACTCTACACTACTAGCCTGTCAGAATCTCCAGATATACTCACACACAAGCTCGCTGCCACAATTTGTCTGGTCATAATGGAATCATGACTAGCCACAACCACTGCCCCAGGACTTCCCCAGAATTAGTTGGGGCAGGACGGGGTCGTGACAGTGCTGTCCCAGGGCCCAGGACCTCCCCAGCAGTGGTCGGGGCAGGGTGGGGTAGTGACAGTGCTGCCCCTTGACCAAATGACATCAAGTGCGGCCTCAGTACCCCCTGCCCCGCCCCAGCATCATCACGAGTCTGTTGATCACTGACCAAGTTGTGGAGTTCCAGGCCAGGTGCTGGGGAACCCAAAGTATTCTGGGTGGCTGTATGTATGCCTGGCAAGATATAAATACAAATGAACATGTAATTTCTGTGAGCAATAAAGTAACAAACATACTGTGTAGTACTGTACAGTATTCTCTTAGGCTGCAGTATTCACATGAAGAACATTTAATAAGATATAATCACATACACCATTAAGGTTATATGTACTGTACTATCAAAGACAAAAGTCATGTCATTAAATACAATATGGTGGAAACATATGATAGAGCTAACCATACTGGGAATGGACATTATTGTGGCATGGTTTTCTTTATGTTTCACGAGTTATATCAAATCATCGGACAAGACAATGACACGAGTTTTGTCTTTGATAGTACAGTACATCCTCAAATTATTAAATTAAAGCAAGTTATCAATAAAAAGGAAATGCCTGTAGAGAAAGTGTAACATATGTCTATTTAGTACAATATGTAATACTGTTCAGTATACAGTACTGGATACTGAAACATAACTAAATATCATAATCTAGGAATTTTGCAAATACAAGACTTCACAGTATACATATTGATATCAAAAATTATTACCTATTCACAAAAGGTAAAATGCCTCAAGTTTTTACAATCCAAAACTCAAAGTACGTGCTATAATATGAATTTAGCTTACGATATGCAAACCTTAAACCATTTAAACTATTCTCTGTTCCTTGCTTACATAATTTTCAAAATGTAATCTCTCTATTAAGTCAACTCTACACTTTAAAAATGTAATCATGCAGTGGAGAAAAGTTAATTAACATTGCCCATATCATGATTCACACTTAGATCACTAACTCTCAGTACTACATAAAAACATTGCCTGACAACAGAGAGCTACAAATATTCACAGGACAATGAATCTTGTGAGAACATTTAGAGTCAACACTGTATAAAGAACATTACCTTCATATTTTCTTCCAAGTCCTATAAAATAACAGTAAAGTTGGTGAACGTGTTCATGATGATGGAAATCATAAAGATGAATAATAATTCATATTCAAAGAAATGTTAGAAGAGACACAAGCCTATTCTGAAAGCATTCTAAATACACTAACATTGAAATATAAAATAACCTTTGTAAACTAAGAGTCAAGATGTTTGTCCTGTTCTGAGGAACATTATGAATCTCTACAAACCTCACATTCCCATCCTGCCAAAACATCATTGTTCCAACCCCTAGACCTCAGTAGGTAGAGATTTATATTGTGCCTTGGATCACGACAAAATAATTGACCCCCACTGTACAATATTGGGTTATTCTCATTCTCTTTTGTATGATTATGGTTTGCCAGACTATCGGTTAAGAAAATTATAAACTATAATGAACAGAACTGCAAGATTAATTACCGGTAAAGGTTTTCCATCTCGTGAGGAAAACTCCAGCACTCATTGACTTACCAATAAAGGCAAAGATTGTATATAAGATATTCTCCTAACATTTCCAGCCTTGAAATTTGGAAAACCAGACTATTCAGACTATTTAAAGAATCTTTTAAGAAGTTTTCAAGCAAATACCTTTATTGAACTCAGGTTTAAGTGACGAAAAATACAGGATAACTAAGTCAAGGAGCAACTGACAATGGGTTTTAGAGTGTTTGAAAGGGGTGCACATATAGGCTCTAGCATGGATTGCCATTAAATGTACAGAGTGGTGAAAACTGCACAATTTTTAATAAAAAAAGATTGAAAACACATCTGTAGGCTGAGTGTTACAACATGGATAATATGAGCATTAGAAGTGATTATAGTGTTTAATAATATTGAGGGAAGTAAACAAGTAAAACCTTCTTATATCTAATTATAATCACATGAATACAAGTATGATATGAATTATAAATGGGTCACTCAAACTTCCTTTCAGCTCTTTGAATAGTAATGTACAGATATGTCATTCTTCCCGGTCATAAACATACTGTAGTACTATTCCTTACAAAATATTAAAAGTTTTCCTACCTTACTCTATCTGTACCAATACAACTTTCAAACTTGGAATTGCAGCCAACTTATTATACTATAGTTAGTTCTTATTCAAGGATATCATGTGATGATGTAAATATGATGTTCAGTTGAAATTAAATATACAGTACAGTCATTCTAAATCAAAGCTGAATATTGCCTATTATACCATAGTGTACTGTACATGTTATGAAATGTGTGTTGTTATGTTATGGAGTGTGTTATGTTATAGAGTGTGTGTTATTACGTTATGAAGTGTGTTATGTTATATAGTGTGTTGTTACGTTATGGAGTGTGTTGTTATGTTATAGAGTGTGTTGTTACGTTATGGAGTGTGTTGTTACGTTATGGAGTGTGTTATTACGTTATGGAGTGTGTTATTACGTTATGGAGTGTGTGTTGTTATGTTATGGAGTGTGTTGTTATGTTATAGAGTGTGTTGTTACATTATGAAGTGTGTTATGTTATAGAGTGTGTCGTTACATTATGAAGTGTGTTATGTTATGAAGTGTGTTATATTATAGTGTGTTGTTATGTTATAGAGTGTGTGTTATTACATTATGAAGTGTGTTATGTTATGGAGTGTGTTATTATGTTATGGAGTGTGTGTTGTTACGTTATGGAGTGTGTGTCGTTACGTTATGGAGTGTGTGTCGTTACGTTATGGAGTGTGTGTCGTTACGTTATGAAGTGTGTTATGTTATGAAGTGTGTTATATTATAGTGTGTTATTACGTTATGGAGTGTGTTGTTACGTTATGGAGTGTGTTATTACGTTATGGAGTGTGTTATTACGTTATGGAGTGTGTTATTACGTTATGGAGTGTGTTATTACGTTATGGAGTGTGTTGTTACGTTATGGAGTGTGTTATTACGTTATGGAGTGTGTGTTATTACGTTATGGAGTGTGTTATTACGTTATGGAGTGTGTTATTACGTTATGGAGTGTGTTATTACGTTATGGAGTGTGTTATTACGTTATGGAGTGTGTGTTATTACGTTATGGAGTGTGTTATTACGTTATGGAGTGTGTTGTTACGTTATGGAGTGTGTTGTTACGTTATGGAGTGTGTGTTATTACGTTATGGAGTTACTCAATCTGTAGAACTAAACCTTCAAACAACTGAGTAATGGCTACCCGAGGAGTTCCTAGTACATAGTATCACTTGAACACCAATCAAAGCTTATGATATACATGATAAACCACGTGTTAATCCTTCTATAAATAAATTAATAAAGAAGTATTTATTAGTATGAAGCTAGAGTAACATAGTTGGAGGGACCTGCTGCTGTCATTCCTGTAATGTTTACAAGTTATTCATTACCAATACTCTCCTATAACCATCTCCTTAGTGTTTAATGTCTATCCTGGCTTCTCTTCTCACCTTCTTATGGCTCCTGAAGGCTGTATTTATCCCGGAGCTGCGTCAGGACAACCCCGAGTGCGTCATCCTCCATCAGACAGACAGACGCGCATGTGCTGTTCAGTGTTGCCAACTCTGATCTGATTGACGATATTTCCCCAGCTTCAACATCACAATTTCCCTTTTTACCCCAAGTGCAGCATCACAATAAAATTTCCCTTTTTACCCCTACTTCAACATCACATATCCCTTTTTACCTCAATTTCAACATCACAACTTCCCTTTTAACCTTTACTTCAACATCAGAATTTCCCATTTTACCTCACCTTTAACATCAGAAATTCCATTTACCTCATTTTACCTTGCTATTTACTCCTGAAGATTATCGTACTGGACATACATTTACCATCTTCATATTTCGTCAGGTAGAAATTTCCCCATTTACTCTTGAACAATCTTGTTTGTTTATTGTTACTCGATTCTAAGATATTCTACGCCCCATTCGACCAGCAGATGGATATATCTATATCATTTCCCCATTTATACATTTGTACAATTTTCCATGTCTAGGTAAAATTTCCCATACTTGGCAAAACTGGTGCTATTGTCTGCTCTTCTTGTTTACTCACAATAACAACAAAAATAACAAAACGTGGCATTAGGGACTATTTTCACTCACTTATTATGGTCTTGTAACTAGGAGTTGTGTTACTATTGGGGTGAACAGACTCGATTGTACAAGGTAACAATTTATTGGTCGACTACAAGGGTTGGTTCTCACACTCGTATATCCTGGACTGTATGCGAGGTGCCATTTAAATTAAGGGTACCACAAGGGAGAATTATTTTGATTTGAGGATGCAGGAATAGACCTGGCCTACCTTGTAGGACTAGGGAGAAATGGGACAGCAAGCATAAGGAATTAGAAAGGAGATAGTTAAATAACTGAAAGGGTGCAGAAATCCTTAAAAGTAATGCCCACATCATTGCAGGCAATTGTAGGTGAACATTTAGTACACAGGGACAATCAAACTTGAGAAATGGCTGACCCATACACCCTGTTATATAATTACTGGCACAATATACAGTGCATGTTTAATACATAGTGAAAACAACATTAGTCGCTTTTTAAAATATTTATTGAATACAAAATTATTCAGTACTTTAAGAATAATGGTTAGCCTAGTCATGACAGATACAATATATATCAGTAACTACAATCAGTTCTTTAGTTAACCATAATATCCACAAGTCATGCAAAACAAGCACAATCTACCGATACCACCCGAGGACATTTCTAATCAGCATTAAGAAAACCTACATATGATGCATCAAGATTAGTAAAGTGAAGCATTATAGAATACATGTGGTGTCTAGCAGTAGTAGTTTTGAGAAAATGAAGGTTTGAGTCGGATAACGCTCACTAAGCAAATATGTACAGAAACACACATTATAAGACAACAAACTATAGCTTATTTTCAGTTCTATTTGGTTATGCATAAAAAAAAAAACAATAAGAAACAGATTAACTCGTATACCAAATTTTTTACTTGTAAGCCCCTATGCATTTAAACACCTCAAATAGTACAGTAGCTGGTTGTGTGGATTTCCTTATGTACTGTAGTTCATTTGTATTTGGCAAATGTGCAAGTGTTGTCTAGGTAATGAAGCAGTGGTTTCGTCTCCTGGCAATTCAAATTTAATTAATTTCAAAGCTGATAGCATTTGGCTGTGTCAGTTTGTGGGAACTGCTCATTTAATGGTGGGGTTTCAGAGGTTATTCATAATATACTATGCAGGAACATTTCATTCAACGGGATTACTGGAAATGCTTGGGGCTGCTCGGCCAGACAGCTTGAGGAACTTCAACAACAGCTGGAAATGCTAAACATTGAATTGATTATTTTCAAACTAGGGAAACAGTATAGCTATTGGTGTACCAAACCGTTATTTTACAGGAATTTACTCGTCTATTATAATATAATATGGAATATTTTACTTTGCAATTACTAACCAATGATAATGTATGCAAACTTATTACAAAATTTAAGAAAGAGCTTGGTATTGATGTTAAATAAATGATGTTATTCAAAGCTAAAATGTAATACTCAAATTTACCTTAAGTAGGTCTAGCTCATAAAAGATACAACTTGCTTACTATTTACAGAATAATAACATTTTAATAACAAATCCACTAAAATGTTAATACAATAAAAAGCATGTAATGACCAGGAAACAAGCAGCCCAGACACACATGTGAATCATACTACAATGAATATCAGTTCTGGCACAACAGTACACCCAGCAAGAACAAGGTTTGCTTTCTGAACATGTATGTATTTCAGCAGGTTAAATAATAATAAAAATACTGTAATACAATAAGAACTAACATCAAGCCTGAAAGGATTATGAGCACTAAAACAGACTTGGAAACAGGAAAAAATATGAAGCAGAGAAAGAGGGGTAGACTGGATTACAAAATGGTAAATATGGTGCAAAAGATAGGGGTGATACGAGCAGTGTTTAAGCAAGGCATGTAATGTGAAGCTGAAATAGCAGATTGTTAAAGTTTCTCATAACAGTACATACACAACTCTGGCCCCATACAGCCAACCAGTACAGCATACACTCTCACCACCTTACTTCTAAGCTCGAAGCCTTAGCCTCCCTCGGCACCACCTAGACCTTATCTCAAGCACCAACCTGAACAGTTACCAGCGACGTAAAGAGAAAAAAAATATTTCCTTGCCGCTTAAACCTGCCAACCAGAATGATATTGTCGTGGGAACACCGACTTTGTAGCTTTCAACAACACATACATACATATACTGTACTATACAAGCAGATGAGTACCAGAAGATAAGAGTTAATAGATTCTATACAGTGTTCATAGAAGGGACATTACTATTCTTTCTTGCTGGGTAGACTGTGTTGTTTTTATAATATTTTTGTAACCTATGAAAATATTCTAGCTGCCTACAATATTATGCTTACTAAACAAATAAAGCTAAGTAGAATATGCACATTCTTAAAAAAATATTTTTCAATGGTAAAGATATTAATCTAACTTGTAATAAATATACTTTCTATACAATAAAACAAACATATGTGATGAACCAAAATAGTGGTCAGTAAAATAAATACAAAATAAATGTATATGGTGAAATTATTTGTTGCTTCTTGACAAACCCAGTAAAATCTATACTATGTAAGGTAGAGGGATTCTCATTGTATCATGGCTATCCTTTGACAGGATGTACATTTCCAGGAGAGAATGAGGCTTAAATTTAAAACTGACTACAAAGCTGTAGTGAAAAGTAAGGTGGCACACTGCTGCAGGAAAAGGAAAGAAGTATCTAAAGTATCTTACAGACATTATAGGAATGGTAACAGCAACTGTGTGGCAATGCAAATATTGTATTGTACTATACTCTGTCCCACATAAACTGGCGAAGACAAATCTGTATTTTCCATCCCTAGCTTTGGTCTCAGGCAGAACATAAATGACATTGGGAGGATTATCCCCAAGGAGGTTAATCTCTCCAGAAAGAAAGAAAGAAAGAAAGAAAGAAAGAAGAGAGAGAGAGAGAGAGAGAGAGAGAGAGAGAGAGAGAGAGAGAGAGAGAGAGACTGTGTGTGTTTTACCTCCATGGTGTTTTATAGCAACTAACGAAATAGATGTTGTATTTGATAATTATTGAAAACTGGATTTAGAATTTCTCTTCCATCATGAACACACACACTCTTACAAACACACACGTACCCTGGGCATACAAGGTATATTCTCTATTGACAATTTGATTGAAGATATACGGAAACAGAATTTAGCGGTAATTGAGACATTTATTTAAGGGGGGGTGGGAGTAGGGGACAGGCTTGGGGTGGGTAGAAAGCCTGTCCCCTTATTCCTGCACCCCCCTAACCCCCAAAGCCTGTCCCCCTACTCCTGCAACCCCCCCGTTCAAATGTCACAAATTTAAAGGGGTGTAGGATTAGGGGGACAGGCTTGGGGGGGATTTTGTTTTGGGGGTTGCAGGAATAGGGGGACAGGCTTTTTACCCACCCCAAGCCAGTCCCCATATTCCCGCACCCCCCCCAAGCCTGTCCCCTATTCTCACCCCCCCTTAAATAAATGTCTCAATTACCGCTAAACTAAGAAAAAAAGAAAGATCACATCAATAAAGTATTTTCTTTTCAGAATTAATAAAGCTTGCATTTGCCGAATTTTCGGGTAAAAAATTCCGGACACCCTGTATAAGCCATTGTTTAACATATATATATACACGAGAGAGAGAGAGAGGTGCGTATGAAGAAAGGGGACATACGTGGAACAGACTCGTTTATCCTTGGTCTGTCTGAACCTTGGGTCTATCACAATTTCTATATAAGATTCTACCTTGATTGAAGTTATTTTTAGCATCATATGTCAGATATATTAATCATTAGAAAGTTTTGCTATTTTGCACTGAATAGTTGATTTTTTGAGGTTTGCAAATCAGCTTTAAAACTCGTAACATATTCAATTAACACCAATTCTTTCTCTCTCTTTCTGGGGAAGTAGATGGGAGGGGCTGGAAAAAGATCGGGTCAGGTCACAATAATCCCTATGTACTGTTCCATCACCTGTGTTCAGCTAGGACTTTGGCGAACCTCCTTCACCACTTTATGTGGGACAGAGTACTGTATAGTACACAGCTAAAAACACTTCTTTTTAGAAAGTAAAAAATACAATTATGTGTGTGTGTGGATGAACCGGCAAGGAAATCTGTGGTAGTAAGGTTGAAGGCATAAATGAAGTGGGTGATGAGAGGGAGGAGGAGTAAGGATGAGGGGGAATATAGAGGAGTTTAGGAGAGTAGTAGACATATTTAGGAAGGTTTGACCAGGAACAGGTGGAGGAAGAGGATGAGTTGAGTAGACTGTTTAAAGAGGAAATGTGTGGGGCGTGTGAGGTGGTGTGGAGTGAAGAGAAAGGGGAGAGGAACAGCATGGTGGAATGAGGAGAAAAGAGTAATTGAAGAGAAAAAGAAAGCATGTAGTGAGTGGCTGGGTAGCAGAGGAAATGGAGAATGGAGGGGCAGAAAAGAGAGTTGTACAGTATTATGGAGAAAGAGAGAGTGGTGAGTGAGAGTAAGAGAAGAGTAGATGAGGAATTTGGAAGTAATTTAAGTGAGAAATGGAGAGAGTGCAAGAAAATGTTTTGGAAGGTTAAGAAAGCAAGGAAAGGGAAGATAGGAACTCAGAAATCTCTCTTAAAACTTGGAGGGTGTACCCACGGGGAATCGAACCCGGTACCAGACCGATGTCAGGCAGAGCCTCTACCAGTTAGGCCAAAGGCGTTTGGAAATAGATAGATAGATAGAAAAAATATGAAATTATTTCTTTTATCATATAGTCCATTATCAAGATACTCAACAGTTTGAAAAAGATATAAATCCACCAAATATCAATAATGATTTTAAAATTTAACATCTCTCCTTTAAAAACATTGACATTAAAATTTGAAATACTGGCCAAATGCATTTCTATTACACTAAGTCTATCACCATAAACTCATCAACTAACAAAACATTTACCCTGACCGATGTTTTCTATTAAAATCAAGGCATTGTAAAATCACGACCAAGCCACCTCAAATGAGGAAACTGAGTTTATTTTTCTTGGTTGATGTAAGACGTGAGCTGGTATGATAGGGTGACTTGAAGGCAGCTGTGGTGGAGTGTGTGGGTGCCGGGGAGCGTTGCTGAGTGGACAAGTTGCGACGGGAGGACCACTGGGTTGATAAGTTTCGGGGTGAGAGGCGCTGGCCTGAGTTGAGGCGTGGGGAACGGCGGGTGGCCATGCGGGGTAGTGTCATGGGGGTCTTGGGGAGCCCTGGGGGTTGACGACGGGGGGTTGGGCGGACTGCTAGCAGAGGCGTGCGACTCTTGGCATTGATGACTGAACTGCGTACTTTCTCGTGCTCACTGCGGCGCATCAGTTCCTCCTGCAACACCACATATATTGCTTTCACTATAAATGTAAATAATGAACCTTGACACAGCCACAAAGAATTTGCATCACCCCTGGACTACAGAATAAAAATGTACAAAAACAATTGCCATATAAATCCATCATACTATTATACAGTATATTAATAATAAAAAAATAAATAAACTGACAAGAAAAGTATATTATCTAGCAAACCCCATGAGTACAGCAATATTGTTAATCAATATCGAAAAGATTAAAACGTAAAGCTGTGGGTCGTATCAGTCAGTGTGAGCACATTATATATCCAAATATTGATAATATATCACACATGAACAATTTTGCCACATGGGTATGTTGGGGCTAATTTTGAATGAGAGTACAGTAAAACCTTCTAACTCTGCCTTCCTAAATCATTGACATATACTGGGTGCCACAACAGCAAGGAAGGTGATCGAGAGGTGGGTTGAATCAGTGAAGCTAACCCGGAGTGCATAAAATTAATGACCCGACTCCAGAAAGAATATGACAACTACAGCATGCAGGTAATTACTTTCTGTACAGTCATGCCAAAAATTTGGCCATAGTTCAAGAACCCTGGATGTTCTGGACTAATGAATCTGAAACATTTAACAGAAAAAAAAAGGCATACATGTTAGATATTTCAAATTCAATGGTTCAGGGTTACAATAATTCAAAGAAATGCACCAGACTTTTGGGTGTGAATGTACAATTGGCCACAAGAGTTCATACAAATATTGTACAGTGTAGTGTTATTAGCTCCGGCCTAAGCCAAGAGCTCTAGGTTTAATCGTAATTATTGTTCTTGTTTTTTTCTTCTTGGGGTGACCACTTCTTAAAAGGGGTTCAACCAATATTTAAGAGGTTCAACCGAGGGTTTCACCCACAATAAAAAGGGTTCATATTCAAAATTTCAATATAACCATATGAATACGAAAATCCAGATAAAAAATAATTAATATTTTTGAGACATTTACATATGGATATTTTATTATTTCACTCGAATCATTAAGAGCCGGAGCTTTTGAAGGGTTTTCCTTCATGTTCTTGTTTTCAAAGGCTTTACAACATATAGAAAATGTAAGACTACTAACTGCAGTTTTATTATTATTATTGGGTTTGTTTAGCAATCTGTCACTTGGTAGAACCATTCATTGTATTACTTACAGAATAATTACTGCTCTTTTTCATTTAGCCTGTGTAAGAATTGCTGTGGCCAACTGTACATAAATAAAAAAATAAAAGATGTCCCGCCATGCACCTTAATCTATACAGTGCTGGGTTTTCCCTCAAACTCTACCCAAATATATACAAACTTTAGTCCATTCATTATAACTGTGCCAAAAACATTTCCATTTAGTTTCTTCACTTTTTGTCCTAATAATGGAAAAACAATGTACAATCTTATAATTATTATTATACAATATATATATTATTTAAAATAGCACCGTTTGATTAAAATATGACATGAAGGATGAGCGTTTTCACACCAACAGATTCACTACTTTTCAACAGCCAATGTCTCCTGTCATTAAGGTGATGCAACTGTAGAGTGATAGAAGTGTAGTATAAGTGTATGTCGTCTGTGAGTGTTGTGTTGTATCCCCGTCTTTTTATGGAGGGAAAATGTAAATCTTATGATGCAACCTTTGTCAACCCAGAAGCTGAAAACAAAAATAATGAATGGAGTAATGTCAAGGCAAGATGATAGATGTAACATCCCTACTCGGCAGTAACTACAACTGCAGGTGCAAATACAGATGCAGATGTAAGCACTGACCACTCAGGCCATCAGTGGGTGTTGATTGTCGACATCTATAGTTCTTCCCACATGTAGACATCGTGGACATTGTCAAATAAGCCTGTCAGAAAGCAGTGACATGAAAGAAAGCGTAACAGTGCCAGGTTATTCTAAATCCCCTTCATCTACCAACAATATCCAAGCGAGTCATAATGTATGTTGGGATCTGTTTCTTTTGCCAGTGACAAATAAAAAAAAAATAAGGCGTGTTCATGCGACATTTTCAATTCAAGATGATATTGATATTGAAAGATATTGAATATTGGGCGAGTGATCATGAATGGGCAATATTGTCTTCAAACAACAGAAGAAAACACAAACCCAACTTTACAACAGAAATTCAAGACCACATCAAACAACGAGACACTCTTAAACACGCATCCCCAACCTCTCATACACATCACTCAACAAACCAAATACAAGCACTAAATACATAAATAAACAACAAAATTGAAGAACAGAAAACATTTAAATGGCAACGTTTTGTCAATACACTTGATCATAAAACAAACACCAGCAAACTCTACAAAACACTAAACAACATTACACTGTCCAACAGCAACACTACACAATCACAACAACAGACACTATACCCTCTAACAAACAACAAGCAAACACACTCATCCAACATTTTTCTCACATCAGCCACCTTCACCCTCATCCTGAAGACAGACAAATCATTAGACGCAAGAGACTTTTTCCCACTGACCAAGACTATGCACTATTCACAAATCATCAGACAAACACATCATTCACAACCTAAAACACTCATCTGCCTATGGTCCAGACAACATCAGTAACATACACCTTAAACACCTTGGACCACAAGGCATACAAACACTCACTAACATAGCAAACTACAGCTACTCACACAACACAATACCCAACATCTGGAAACATGATCACCATCCCCAAACCTAACAAAAACCCCACACTACCCTCATCTCATCGTCCCATCACCCTCCTTTGTACCCCCTCTAAAATCACCGAGCGCCTCATAATCAAACTAATTACGCCACACATCACCCTTGCATCTTCACACCACTACACTCAACTAACACCCTTCTTACAGACCTCACACAAAGAATTTTTGATGGCATCAACTCAGATAGGCCCCCACACAGAACACTCTTAGTTACACTAGACATAAGTAAAGCATTTGATGCCATCCCCCGCCACAATCTCACAAACAAAATATACAACACCAAAAGATGGCTGGCCAACTTTTTAGCTCCGGCCTCAGCCGAGAGCTCAAGGTCTTATAGTAATTATTGTTCTTCTTCTTGGGGCGACAACTTCTTGCAATGGTTCAGCTGACTCACTCACTCCCATCCATTTTCTTTTACCGACATTGAATCATTTTTTCAACCGAGAGGGGGTTCACCCTCAATAAAAAGGGTTCATTTAAAAAAATTCAATATAACCATATGAATACGAAAATCCAAATAAAACACAATTAATATTTTTGAGACCTTTACATATGGATATTTTATTATTTCACTTGAATCATTAAGAGCCGGAGCTTTTGAAGGGTTTTCCTTCATGTTCTTGTTGGGAGGTAGAATAGCCCATGTTACATTTGCTGGTCAGACATCTAACATTAAAAACTTCACCAATGGTGTCCCTCAAGGTTCTGTACTGTCACCCACCCTTTTCAACCAATACATGCATGACTTACCAACACCCCAGGCACCACAAATACACGTAGCCTCCTACGCAGATGACATAACACTCACATGTTCACGCAGAAACGCAGACACAGCCACTCTAATCCTCCAACCCTACCTCAACAAACTTAATACCTGGTTCACCACAAATAGACTTAAAATAGCACCCACCAAGTCAACTGTCACCCTTCTCACCAATTGGAATGCAGAACATCGCAACACACCACACACACACCCAAATAACAACACATCACGACCATAAAAAACAAATGCATGAACAGACTTAAAGCCCTCAGATCACTTGCCAGCACAATATTTGGACATAAAGAATCTACAATCACAGTATACAAACAATATATTCGATCAGTGATGGACTATGCAAGCCCTGCCTGGGCTTCAAACCTCACCGAGACTCATCACAACACCCTACAGACCATACAGAACAGAGCCCTAAAGACAATCACAGGCTGCACAGCTACCACACCTACAGACCACTTACACCATGAAACCAAAGTCCTCAAAATCAAGGATCCTCTTGACATGAGAGGCACACAAACACTTCCTGCAGCCTCCACAAACCCACAACATCCACTACACTACATGACACAACACCCACACATGCCAAGAAACATCAAAACAACACCCAGTACAGGATATCATAGACAAATACTATCATCTCTTACACCCTGCCCACCCCAAATGAGTCTCCCAAAACACATCCATACTCAAATCACTCATCAGTCCATCCAAACACTAAAAAACAACTCACAGCTGCATGCACGACCTCCTGACATCCATCCATCTAAATCCTCCCTTCCCCGTGAGGACAGAGTCCACCTGGCCAGGCTGCGATGTGGCCACCACCCGGCCCTTCTCACATATCAGAAGAGGCTGGATGAAACCACTGCAGATGCCTGTCCAGGATGCAACACAGCACTCCATACTATTAAACACATTATTGAAGACTGCAATACACACAACCACACTCACCAACAACACAAAATACACCCTCCGAGGACACTGTGGGAAAGCCCGGTTTAGGCCTTGGCCTTCCTCAGGAGCTCGGGGCTGCTCGGCCAGACAGCTTGAGAAACTTCAATAACAACAACTGTATCATATATCATACTTACAGCAAAGTGTGAATAAGAAGTATTGTCACTGGAGAAGGTTATAGTGTTGGCTTTACTTCCAGGACTTGCCAATATTGTGGGAGTATTGTGGTTGAATTCATGCAGCACTCCTCGCCTCTCTCTCACTGGACTATGCTGGGAAAAAAAGAAAACAAAAATATATAAAAACCATTGGTTCTACATGGCCTAATGTGTCTGGTTGGGGTTAAGCAATGTACAAGTGCATCAAATGAATACCAGACATAACAGATATGATAAGTATTCATTCATATCAAACATGAAAGCTGCCCACCTTCCCTGCCTACGTGCAACCAGGCTATGTAACAACAATTACTACATGCATATGGTGAGGCATAACCGAAACAAACGCTTCTTTCGTGCAATCATATGGATTGTCATTTAGTTCTTTCACAGAAATTCCACTTAAAAACTAAGCAAGGTAAAACACCAAGTTCTCTACATCACCTGGCAGGGTTATACTGAGGGCCAGCCTATCCATCCTAAAGAGCTATTCTCTCATTGCCCTGAAGAAAGTCCCCAGAGGAAATCTATATAGCATAATGGAATGTGTTGTACCATGTTGAGAAATTAATGTGTGTTATATCACTGGAGTTGGCCTGATATCCTAGCTGTAAGAGACAGAGAAATATACAAAAATCAACTATTGTTAAAGTTAAAGTTAAAGTTGCAGGGTTTTAGTTCAGGTATCTGTCTTACGACACTCTCTTGAATATCAGCCAGGCAAGCCCAACTCCCCACCATGGTGCCCAGCCATGGCAGTAACCCCCCAGTAAACAGTTTGTAACTCTCGGGCCTGGGCGAGGCTCGATCTGCCGACCTCACGGATGCAAGGCAGGCGCGTTACCACTGTACTAGCCAGGGGCTACTTGAAAACCAGCTTAAAGTAATGCTTTCTTAATACCTTTCCTGTGAAATATTGTCTATATTACACATTTACCATTGTTGTAAAGGAACTGCATGATGAATCTTCCCCTATTCGTCTCAGTTTTGAACTCTTCAGTGTTTCATTACGGGGAAGTTTTCTCTTCTGAAGCAATGATTGGTTTCTGGTTCCCATTCGACTCTCCATCTCTAGTTGTTTAGCCCGGACGTGATGCTGGAAAATTATTATAAATTTATATCAAAATATGAAAGGAAAAATATAATGGATAGTAAACAATAATCCTTTACACAAAACCATTATTAGGCCAAGATAGACACAGCATGACTCGCAAATTCATAATACTGTACAACCTAAAAAATAACAAAAAAAGTATTAAATATAAAGCTACAAACTGTAGACCAAACGTAGCAACACTGAGTGCACAGAACTACAGTATTAACATCACTCACACTGACCTTTTTCTCCTTTTCTTGTTCCTTTAGCTGGTGGTAATGATGCCACTGGTCCACTATGTAGTCAGTCATTCTCTTGCCCTCGATTAGAAATGGACGTCCTTGCTGCTTCTCCCATGTTGCTATTAGGTCCTCCAGTTCTCTCTCCACACGAGGCAACTCCTACAAAGCCAAGTTTGTTAGCCTACACATTAACAAATGCATAGCAAGTCTTTTATCTATCTATCTATAGCTCTGACGCCTCGTTCCCTCCAAGGGGGTGGCCACGGCAGAAGTGTCTCCAGTTTTCCCTGCTCCAACATTCCCTCCTTACTTGTTCAAACCCTCCTCTGACCCTTACGTTTCTCTCCTTTACATACTCCCACTCTATTCTGCCATCTAACTGATGGTCTGCCTCTCACACCACTGGTACAGTTGGCTCCACTCCTGCGTTTCTCCCCTCGCATTTCCAATGTTGAGCCAGTCAGATTTTTGAATCCCTATCCACAGGTTAAAAAATTCGAAACATTCATATCCTTAGAGGGAAAAATATGAATGTTTCGAATAGTTTAACTTGTGAATTGGGATTTGAATTTCTAACTGGCCCAACATTGGCAATGACAGGGGAGAAACACGGGAGTGCAGCCAACTGTACGTACACATACAGTTTCAGTAAACGTTATCCAAGTGACCAGTTTTATATAGGTTTGTGATAGTATAGTACTGTACACACAATACAAACCCATCAAGACAGATGTGTGTTGTGCACAAGTCAAAATTTCCTACACAATGTTAATATTGTACTGTAATATGATGGACATTGCAAAATGGAAACAATATGATAGCTTACCGGTACTGTATTCAGGTAACAGAAGAAAAACTTAATTTCTGTTATACACATCAAGTTCAACTCAAGGGACTTACTTGTTTCACTTTGCTTCTTTCCTTTTCTTCCTGCAGCAGTGTGCCACCTCTGTTACTCTTCAGTCTATTGGGGTCATTGGACTTCTCTTCTAGCATAATAAATTTTCTCCACAGCTGGGAAGAAAAATTGCCTTGTTAGTTTAATTCAGTACAGTACTTGGATCTCACAAAGTATTTTAATGAAATTTAATTCATGAAGTTATCTCAAAATATGAAAAGCACAAATAACAAAATACCTTCTGTCTATTATAGCTACTGTACACTGTATTATACTTCAATTTTCTTGGCCTGTTATCAAACCTTTTACATTTCAGAAAATACCTGGCATGACAATGTACTACAGAAATATTCATTACCTTGTCCCTCTTATTTATATCCATAAATATTCCTTTCCATTCCTTGTAGTATGCCTGAAGCCTCTGCACTTCTTTGTCATGAGCTTCAAGACTTTCCTCTGTATAATCATCTGAAAAGTACATAATGATAATTGATTTGCTTTCTTTTTAAAAATATTTAAGGCATAATTACAATACGAGACCTACAAAAATGCATACACGTCTCCTTATGAAAATCTTCCATTATTGCCTATCCAGCACAAAAACAAATAAATGTGTACACCTACTGACCATAAAAGTTAGTCCACTGTAGTTGAAGCCCAAGATCTGAAGCAATCGGTTCTGGACGACAGCCCACCCATATTGAACTAATGGATCTTGGGCTTCAACTCAGGTGGGTTAGATTTTATGGTAAGTGAGTGTACAAATACAAAGTGACTAGAATACACGTACCAGAGAAGTAAGGTTGGAATGCCCGTATATCATCCTCACCAACATAGCACTGTTCCCACATGGCTTCCAGTTGTCGCCGCTGTTGGTTGATGAGACGGGACAGGTTTTCCAGCTTGAGGTGGTCTAATCGTTGCCACTCTTCATGCAGCTGAAATATGAAAAGTTCAAGAATAAAATGAATTACCTCTTATTTACAGGATCTTTAACTCAGTATAGAATAATTTAAATGAACACACTGGTAATCAAAGACAAAACCTGAATTTGCTGTTATCACACAATCCAATGATGCCCTGTGCCTTCCTTGGGATTGAACCTAATTCATCACCCAGCGGTCAGTATTATTGCATAAACAATAGGACCGTTTGCATACTTTACATGGACAAAATTGCATATAGACCCTTCTTCGTTAAAATAACGTATTTACTATGATTATAATATTCCAGTAAACATTTTAAAGACGTTAAAGTGCATATTAATGAGCTAGTAATATAGTTTGAGGAGTTTTATTGTGCTGTACTATTTTTGGTGTGTGTGCCTCAATGGATAAACACTCATCGGTTTTATATATACATGTGAATATTTCTTGATTTTTAATGTAGTATAAATGTTCCAAGTGACCACCAACAAAGGTAATAACAGAAAAATAAATTATTTCAGCAGATACTCGCTGCCTACAGTACGACATGCTTAACAGTCAAAACAATAACAAACACAGCAACCAAGTGATGTATGATGTGTTCTCGTAGTAGTATCGGCTTGGTGGTGGTAACTGTTTCTACTGGGAAGGATTTTCCCTCGTGTGATTTATTACAATCGACAAAGAAGGTTTCAATACAAGATGAAGATGAAGATACAAGACTCAATCTGATGTTTGTTGATATTCGTTCATACGCTAGCCAGCCTCGAGAGCAGCAGACAGTACGGGGTACTACGGGACTATAGCTTTTTCAGCCATTAAACTCGCAAGAAACCAACACTAAATTATTCTGTTTCATTACAATGTCGATAAACTGGATCATTTGACTTCATAGTGATATCAATGGAACTGCTAAGGTGTGTGTTCGTATAAATACTAATACTAATATAGTTTTTAAATCATAATTATCGTTTGTTACCCTATATAAAATACATACATTTCTTGCGATGGTTATGGTGGTTGAAATATTTTTATACAAGCACATATACACAAACTACCTCTTGACAAAAATATTTTATACTAATATCAATGAATATTTGCCTTAAAAATAGTTAAATATCTCCGTATATATGAATTGAAACCTCTCTTCACCGAGTCAGTGTTCTATACGCTCGTACTCCCGCTGACAAAAAATGCTTTATTTTCATATTAATCACTTTGCTATTGACTCATGAGAGCATTTATTTATAAAAATAGTTAATATTATACTTCAATACCTATGTAAAATCAATAAATCTTCAACCTGGGCCTTATATAACAAACATCAAAGCACAACATAAAAAACATCACATTATGTGAGCTCATAGATAGGTACTCTTATGTTCTTAAGTGAATCAAAATAATGTTGTTAGTATAATATCATGACAGGGGGCCTGTGGTGAGCTAATTTGCATTGTCCTTTTTATAAAAAAGGAAATGTACAAATCTGGTGGTATGTGGCAGCTTTTTTCTTGATGCGAACAGTCCTATTATCACTTATGTTACTGTAAGGTAATGTGAAGGGATCCACCACACCTCTATGCTGTAATATAGTTCTCAGTCTCAAGTCTTGAATGTGGGCTTAACATTAAGCATTAGAATTGGTCAGTTTTAGAGATCAAGACATTTCCGAAACATATAGACGACAGAAACAAAAGTAAATTTTGCTTACTACTGAAGCCTCACCAAGCAGTCTAGAATTAGCCATGTTTAAAGTAAACAAAGGACAAGGACTCTCAGAATTAAGCTACAAAAAATAAGAAACCGTTATTATAGGACTCACCTTTGCTAACACAGTTGGGGTGTGGCCAAAGACATGCAGGTGTTCGCTGGGATCAATTTCAAGACGACTGTACATGTTTTGAATTTTCTCCTGCAGTTCTAGACACTCTTGCTTATTTTCTTTTACCTGTTCAGGGAGAAAATTTTAGTAAGTAATGGTGCATAGGCATAACAAATGTGTACATACAGTTGTGAGTCATAATTAGTGTCTGGGTGTGCTAGCCAGGTTGGGAAGACAGACCTGTCGGGGTTTTTCAGCCGAGTGGCGGCAATAACAAGAGTTCTTCGGCAAACCTCTTTCTAGTCAGTCTCTTTTTATTCTTTCTCCTACCTTCTTTTCGTCATGACTTTCTTTTTCTCTGTATTTTCCCGTTTCCTCTCGTCTTTCCATCCTCATCATTATTATTATTTTCATCTTTCGTTCATTTTGTCACTGGGTCTTTCTTATTTTTCTCCAGTACTTCATCCTTTCATTCCTTTCTTCTATGAGTTGATCAGTTGTGTATAAGGCGACAGCCAATGACGTGTCCACAAACGTTTCTTTTCTTTTTCATGACCAAAATAACGGCTACAGCTAATAAGGCTTCCTTGACAGTAGAGGTATCTATCTTGTTTGTTTACACTGCCTTGCTAGCGGCTAGTCTGCCAGCTCAGTATGTAGGCTGTTGTCGAAAATTGCAGCTAACTCCGACTAGACAGGGCTGGCTGGAAACTAGTGGGTCACAAAACCAGCCGCGTATTGCCTCGTGTGAAGTCGCCTTGAGTAATAAAAGAACTCTAGCAAGTATGAGACAAGATAAGCATTGTAATTGGTCCACTGACTGGTATGTGAAAGGATACCAAACTTTAACACCACCACCACCACCACCACCACCACCAGGATACTTATTATGGCTCAGGACTGTACATCAAAATCTTGAATTCAAGATGTCACTCTCATCTAGAAAGGTACCTTCCAATGAGGAAAAATGCAAAACATGTGAGCCGTTGTCTATGGGCAAACTCACCTTCTGTTCATAACCATCCACAAGTCTGTTGAGTTGCTGAAGGTTAGCCTGTGAGAGGATGAAGAGTTCCTCCATCTGAGAGAGGACATTCACTTCAAACCTGGACTTGTTGGGCTGCTCCAGATCCTCCATCAGTTGCTCCAGTGACTTCTTCAACCGTCGGAAGGTCTTCAGGCGGTACTCCTATAGAATTTGAAGTGGCATAATTATTTCTCGATAAACTATGACTGACATCACGAGCACTAATATGTATCCACGTGTGCTTTGAAGATCTACAGAGACAGTAAATAGATACACAATAAGATTACTTCATTGGTGAATTGGACTGATCAAAGCTTCAACCAAAACTGTACACTTATTAGTGCTTGTCACTGTACCTTTACTTATGGTATTTGAAAGCAGAAATGTTTACCTCTGCCAATAGGCTATATCTTCATGTACGGTAACTAAACAAACTCTATACTGGTATATATATTTGTCCTCACATCAGATTCACTATACATGATAGAGAATTTCATACAGCCAAAGGGAACGAGTGACACTTTTATTTAGAGGAAAAAAAAAAAAAAAAAAACTTTTTTTTTTTTAGCATTACCGGTACTGTATATAAAAGCCAGTTCACAGCTGAAAAAATCAATCTCTTTAGGCAGGAATCTTGACAAACAGAGAGAACAAGGCAAACCCCTTGTAAATATGCAGACTCTCACCCTGTCAGAGAGAAGCACTCCTAAATCTGAAAAGACTGGCCATAAAAGAACTAAAATGCTGCTGGTGTTAGTTTAAGAGCTTTGTAAAAGAGAATGAACAGTAAAATTTGTTTATCTTTAATGCTGTTCAAAAATTTAGGAGTTTAGGTAAAGATTCAGGAGTTTGCAAAAAGAACAGTGAATAAATTATGTTAATGGTGTTGATGTTTGTTTAAGAATGAAGATTGTTAAAAAAAATTCAGGACTGCTCATTACCTACCTTTTCCACAAGTAGAGTCTGGATGCTTTTCTCTATGGCTGCCATGTCACCCTTGGATGGTACTTCCTTTTGAAGATCAATGGCAATCTGATCCTCCTTCATGTAGTCACACAACTCCTGTCAATGATAATGTTCATACTACATTAAGGACCCTGTGATCGTGTATGATAATTGGAGACTTCTGATTCCTCCTGATTAGGCCTCGAAACAAGCTCCTTCCCTATAGGTGGTGTTTCGTGGCAATATTTGAAGGACTCATTTATCTCCAATTTTCTAACTATAACACAGGGTCCCTTAATATCTCATCTTCCACTGTTACTATGGGTATATCGTTTCCTATGAATCCATTTACAGTAAACTCTTAATTATTCACCACTGAAATTATGTATGTAATATACACAAATTCAATACTAACAGTGCAATACACATCCTAAACACCAGTACCAATACCACACAAGTTTAGCAAATATATACAGTATTTAAATGTTGGGAGATTTCTCTTCTCTTTGCTATTCCAACAAAATTGATTTACAGCAATGTAATATCACACATACAAAGTGTAAACCCATTAACTAGACCCAACAGTGTTAACTCAGCAACAATTATATCTAACCTTCTCTCTTTCCCTCAGCTCATTCAGCTTTCCTTGTCTCTGTTTTACTTCCTCATAAAGAATTTTCAGGCTATTTTTCAGAGAGCGATCAAGTTGTAGCAGTCCTAATGAGTCATCTAGATCTGGGAGTCCAGCTTCCAGTTCCTGAAAATATAAAGTTGTCAATCAATCACAGACATCTAGTTTAATATTTATATTGTTAGTTTTGAAGCTCACAGATGAATAAAACTGATGCCTTATGTCTTGATTTTATTCAAAAAACATAAATAATTAATATAGTTCTCATGTATCAAGAATGTTTTATTACTATGCAAATGAGATTTAGTGAGTAATACTGAGAAGAAAACATTCAATGAGTAAAGTAACTCCACCAAGTGCTTTGTGTTAAAGTTTAAGGGGAGATTCTTAAAAGGGCAAATTTGATGGGCTACTGATTTCTCCGGACAACCATATGCCGGGAAATAGATCCCTCATTAAAGTAACAATAAGCATGGAGGAATCACAGACCTTCCAATTTACCAACAAAAGAATTGCCACTAAAGGAAAACATATATTGAAATACAGTACTGCACCAACACTTATATCCTTCAATACGTACGGAATTCAGTTCATAAAACCTCTTGCTATTTTCTGCTATCTTCTTTATATACTTTCTCTTGAGGCTCCGTTCTCCGTTCACTATTTCTTGAAGATGACTCTGCAGAAAACAAAATAAATAAAAGTCCAATTCAACTCATAAATAATGAGTTAATATATGCATTAGTCTGACAGAATGAATAAGAAACCAAATTGAAAAAAAAGACATCAGGACGTGCCAATACCTTGGCAATACTTCTGCCATACAATTAAATAATGTCCTCAGTTGGCCCCCAATACATGATTAAATTTACTACTATTCTTTTAACACTCAGAAAATAACTTAATTTGTATGGTTATGAATAGCAAGAAACTGGGAAATAACTTGGTGGGTATTGAATAACATAAACCTGGGAAATATTTGGTCTTCAATGAGGGACTGAATGAAAAAATGAAGTGGTGGATCCCATGCCATTACAACCAAATTTAAATTTGCTCAGACACACTCTACCAGTCACCCCAATGCTGTCCCTTTTACTGCATAACTAAATGTCTATCCAACTAGCGGGTCATATTGTGTTTTGGACTGCTTGATCCTATGTGTGTCATGTGCTACTCATTGGCAGCCCTACCAGTATTTAATTATTGTATATTGAGGGTCTACAGTTAAGGAGATTCTTTTGTTGAAAAATTAAGCCATAAAACAGATCACCTATTAGTACTATTGTAGACTTCTGTTTTTCCTGGCATAGGCTATTTTAAGAGGAATCAGTAGCCTTCGTCTCCTTAAAAGTATACAGTACCATGTACAGTTGTAACTTGTAAATGACAGAGCAGCCTACCCCTAGAGCATCATAGAGGCGAACTGTCCTTTCTGCCTGTACTTCCTCGGAAAAACCCATCGCATTCCAAGTTTCTTTAAGGACCAACTCCGCATTCTCCAGCATTTGTAATAAATTTACACGATTCTCCATGGCTAACGTTAGGCAGTGGCTGAAAAAAAAAAAGAGAAAAATATAAACCGAAAACACCACATTAAATAATTAATATTAATATGTTTTTGAGTTAGTCTGATTTTACCTGACCAAAACTAATCTGGACCAAAGCAAACTACTGGGACCAAACCTGGACAAATATAGAGGTGAAATCAAACCTGGTCAAAATGAACCATTTGTCCAATGAGTAATTAGTTCATAAACAAAAAACTGAATTACAGTTTTGCCAGATCAGGCTAGGTCCCAGTATTTCCTGTACTTTAGTAACCATGGCTATTTCCAGAGGTAGTTTGCCCAGGTTAGGTTAGGTCAGCCTAATTTCAAAATGCCGCATTTGAAATGGGGCAATTGCTGAGGAAATACCATAAGAAAATAATCTTAGAATAGTCTAAATAAGTGGGTAATGAAGGTAGAAAAACCGTACTCGATAACGGTAATGCTTTCAATACTTACCCAAAACACAACCAACGAAAATATTAATCTTAACTGATATATATATATATATATTTCCCTTATTCTATAGCTATTATAACATCCCATAGCTTTAATACCAACACCACATCACAGATAATTAAATTCATACCCTAAACTCACCATACGAAGTCATTAAAGGCACTAAATATTCGAAAATAGTGACGTCAATAGATCAGCCAGTGTATATATTTCCCTTATTCTATGGATATTATAACTTCCCATAGCTTTAATACACACTTAATACAAACACCACACCACAAGGAAGTAACATTACACGCTATACTCACCATACAAAGTCACTAAAAGCACTAAAATATATGAAAATAAAATAATAGTGAGATCTTAACCCCGGGACACTTTTTCAAACAGTGAGTGAAGTTTTCCTTTACTCGGGCTGAGACCGAGTCGGACGGTGACTCACAATCAATACACCTTTTAACTTTTATTTTTCTTAATTTATTTGCCATTTTGAAGCTGTATTATTTCATTTTTGTGCATTATTTGATTATCTTAAGGTCTAATTGTTTGTTTTTGTTTTTAATTACTTGGTTTGGGTATATTATTATTATGATTGGTAGCGGCTATCAAATTAATCTATAGTCTGTCCATTTTTTTCTTTCTTGTTTATGGTTGTTTAGTTACAGATTAATTTTTTACATTCAATGCAAGTTTCACGAAATAAATAAAACACAAATTTAAATAATTTATAGATGTATTGTTGGCGCGAGGTTTAAACATATTATATGGTGACGTCAGGCACTAAACAATGTCATGATGATGTCATTATCATTTTCAAACACAATTTATGAGATTGTCAACACCTATGAGCAGACAACCCACCATCTTCAGTTGTGTCTTTGTAATATACATACGGTTTCTGCTGAGAATTTCTATAGCATATAGCTTTGATCAATTGATTTGCTCCTTTATTTATTGGACTGTCCAACTGCTCAATGCAACAGCAGAACCTCATTGCATCCAATAATGCCCATTTCAATTCCTCATGAGAAGTAGTCCCGAGGTAATTATCTGTATACACACAATTACATGTAATTTCAACTCATATTCTCGTTATATATTAAGGCTACATGCATTTAAATTATTTTAATTGTTATTCAAGTCCACTTATATCATATAATTGATATTTTCAATTTCCTATACATTTACGCTTCTCAATTCACTTTTTTAATAATATGTATTTCTCCGCCGCCGGAATCCCTATGGTATGTATTTCATACGTCACCTGGCAGTGCTGGCAGGTGCAGGGTAATTACCCTGTTTGAGGATAATCTGAGCGCCAGCAGGGTAGCAGGGTAGAAGTTCCGAAATGAGCAAAATTTCAGGGTAATTTCACCAGTCCAGTGTATGTCTTGATTTTTATATGGAGAGTGCATCGTAGGTTCTACAGAGATATAGTAATCTTTCAGACCCATTACTGGAATCCCTCAAGGCATTGGATCCTTAGTCTATTCTTTTTTAAACCATCCCATCAATTATTCCATTAGCATCAAAGTTCCCAAATCTTGTGGCTGAGAATGAATTAAACACCATTGGTTATGAGTGGCGTTTGCTTCGAAACGCAGAATTGAATGTGAAGAGCGACACCAGTATTTGGAAATTTTGGAAATAAGTAAAATATTTGAAGAAATGTGATGGCACACCATTGTTTCCATTGGTAGAAAATGTCATCATGAAACTGTTATGTTTACTACATTCAAGTGTCACAGTAGAGAGCGAGTCTTCTCTCAAATAAATCTATTAAAAACAAATAAAAGAAATTCACTTATCACGGATACCTTGATTGGGATGATTCATGCCAAAAGAACCTTTGAAAGATCAACTTCAGACACCTTCGTCCTTCAAAATTACAAATCCCCACATGACGCTGATAACAGACCAAATATATAAATCTGACCAAGAATAAACTAACATGAACGAAATTGGACATGATTTTGGACCACTCTCTCACTGTACTATGTAGATGAGGACGGTAAGCGGGCCTGTGGCCTTTGTCCTCATCTTTGTTTAATTAATATAAAAAAAAAAAAAAAAAAAAAATCTTTAGGAACATTGGAGCTTCTTGATTAAAGGAACAGCACGCAATTAAGTGTATAGGTGTGTACACTTTATTCATACCGTATGTATAGTTTAATTTCATATATATATATATATATATATATATATATATATATATATATATATATATATATATATATATATATATATATATATATATATATATATTGGATAAGAAACAGGGTAATTTCTAATCAAACACAGGGTAATATTAAGGGCTAACGCAGGGCAATATGGCAAATCGACCTGGCAGCACTGGGCAGTGATGCCAACCCCTTGAGACTTCTTCGCCCTATAGGGTCTCTACTTCGCCCTACACAGACACTGAAATTACCCTACATTTACCTTCATCGCCCTACGACTTAGCAAGTTAGCAAGTTAGGATAAAAATATTCCTCAACTACTTGGAGGTTTTATTTATAATAATATATAAACAAAAATGTTCTTTTTATTTTGAATATATGCAGTTTCAATAATACTGGACCTCAGTCCGGTGGTACAAAATGAACCGTAAATGAAATGTAGTAAGAATATATAACTAAACAACAGTAAAAGGATGAATATAAAATAGGCAAGATAACAATTCTTACCTCTAGCCATACATCTCTAAACTTTTGTTTCCTGGGAGTTTCCTTTTCTTTCTCTAGCTCTCCTCGGTACCGCCTCTTCTTTTTGGGAGTGGCAATGGCAGATTCATGAAAAGCATTTTCTACTTCCTACTGTTGAGTTTTGAAGTGTTTTATTTTTTATGTAGTTGAAGGTAATAGATATTTTTAAGCAATACATTTTTAACATATATCTATACCATTTATATGATGTTTTATTGTTACAAAATATGTTATCACTTATACCAAAATGTTGTAACGCCTTAAGTTTCGTTATGATTCTGTAAAATTACCCTACGCCCTACAGACAAGGATTTGAGGTCGAAATGCCCTACATATAGGGCGATTACCCTACGGTTGGCAACACTGATGGTTATGTTGTTGATGGGAAATATTGACTTTACAACGGCACCTTATAAACTTATATATATACAAGCACTGGCTTCGCCAGCCCCGGCTACGCCGTGGGTGCTTTTGCCTGCGGCGCTGCTCGCTTCGCTCACCCCCCCCACCCCTACCCCCACCCCACGCCCTCCCCCTCCCCACGCCCCCACCCACGTGTTTAATAAAAGTGTTATGACACAAGTTGGAAGATCCACAGTCTTACATTCCAACTTGTGTCATAACACTTTTATTAAACACGTTTCTGTAATTTTATATACAGTTCATGACTTGTTATAATGTTTTAGAATAGAGAAGAACACAGAATTAAGGTCGTAATTACTACAAGAAAGATATAGACATGTTTTGCAGTAATTAATTAAATACGTCAACTTGTCAAAGATGTTTGGTTTCTTCTATTATAATTATACTGTACTTGGTACCGTAATAACTCTATACATTCCCTATACTGTTTAATTAAACAACATAAAGTTATAAAAGTAATGTGACAACAACAACAACAAAACAAAAAACAGTTCAATGTCCCGTTGTAAACATTGTAATAAAATTAACAACGTATTATTTACTTTAATTTCGAATGTCATTTATATCAGTAAATTGATAATGTAATTCTATATTACTCGTAAATCGTAATATAATGAAAAATATTGCCATTATATTTATAAATAATAGTGTGTGTGTGTGTGTATGTGTGTATTATGAAGGAACCTTTTATTAATGTTAATACTATTCTCCAAAATATTCCCTATATTATATAGTTAGAAATCCCAAGACTCGTTGAAATTAAACTTTACACAAGGTGAGGTGAGGTACTTTGGAGGAATCAAGGCACTCCAATGTAAATCTGGGCTGCGTTCAGCTGCAGACTGGCCAAGGGTAAACGCTGCACTGCATAGACAGTCAATTTTGTGCAGACAGAGCCAGTGTGCAGTTGGGACTTTTTATCCAGTCATACTAGGATAATCACTACCTGAGCAAGTTTACATAACATGCACTTGTGACAGGGGCTGGGGCTGGCTTAGGGCGTGGGGTGGCACTCAAGCTGGCTCAGATGGGAGCTGAGGTGTTTGCTCTTAGCAAAACTGAAGCCAACCTCAGTAGTTTGAAGGATGAATGTCCAAGCATCACAACAATCACTATTGATTTGACAAACTGGGAGGCAACACGTGAAGCTGTCAAGAAAATCACGCCCATCCACATGTTAGTAAACAGTGCAGGGATTAATATAATACTACCATTTCTGGATGCAACACCTGAGAGCTTTGATTTGATGTTTAATTTGAATGTGAAGGCTGTGATGAACGTTTCCCAGATTGTAGCAAGTGATCTGATAACCCGTCATTTGAAGGGCTCCATAGTCAGCATCTCGTCCCAGTCTGGTCAGCGAGCAATTAAGGACCGCACTGTGTACTGCTCCACCAAGGGTGCCTTAGACATGATGACTAAAGTGATGGCTCTGGAACTAGGATCAAAGGGAATCCGGGTGAACAACGTATCATCCACCGTTGTTATGACTAAGATGGGACGTGAGGGGTATTCAGACCCATCCAGGGCAAACTCCATGCTAGCCAGGATACCACAAGGAAAGTTTGCCGAGGTGGAGGATGTGGTTAATGCAGTGGTGTACCTGTTAAGTGATGAGAGTGATATGGTCAATGGCCACATGCTGCCTGTTGATGGTGGTTTCCTGGCGGCCTGACCTCATCTTACCTCATGATGGCTGATGGGTTGATCTGCTTTACCCAGACTAACCCAGTATTAATACTGTAGGCCAATATATTTGTATATAAATGGAAAATATAAGTTACCTAAAGTTCATAATAAAGTTTAATTATGCCAATGTTTTGTTATATATTCCCTAAATCTGGAGGTGTAAAACAGTGGATGCTCTATATATGTGGGTATTCAATCTTACCATAAGTAGGCTACCCTTAATAGATAGCAGTGGTACTAATCAAATCCAGTCAATTGTAATCAGATGCTAGACCATAAGCCCGGAATGAAGGTAAAAGAATGGTACGATATATTTTCCTTCCCAGCAGTGGCAGCAACCAGCGTGGAATGTAAACAAACCGAGTGGGTTGCCAGGCGTACGATAAAAGTGAAGTATGTGTAATTAAGTAATTAGTAGGGTGTTTTTTGTGACGAAAATATCCTCTGTCCCCCCTCACTGTCACACACTTTCCGTGTGTGAATTCCTGGCGCTGTAGGTGGTCACATGACAATTTCTATAGCATGACAGACAAACAGAGTCTCTTCATATAGATATATATGATATTTGACAATGTGGCTAAGCAATATATATATATATATTCCAAATTATAGTGAAATTATTACAAGGTGGAGTCCTAACAAGATATTAAACATATTTCCTTTTAATTTTGGAAAAAAATACATATGGAAATATGTTTAATATCTTGTCAGGACTTCATTCACCCTGTAATTTTGTCACTATAATTTTGAATAGCCTTGTATAATTATAATAAAACAATAACCATATGTAAGCAACGTTGGGTCTGGTAAGTATTTGGATGGGTGACTCAAACAACGAACTATGAATCTTTTGAGGCATTAAAAGACATTATACACATCACGAATGACATTAAATACATCCATTGAGAGTATCTAACCTAACCTGTATGTGAATTGTTATTATTGACCACGACTGTACAATTCCTTATTAGACATTAAATTAGTTTTGATATTAATACTTTATACACATCACAAATTACATTAAATAGATACATTGAGAGAAATTTATGTGTGTATGAAATTATGAAAATATAGGAAACCCAAATAAAGTTACCTTTCCATACCTTATTTATATGGTGATATTATATACCAGGGAAAATATATATATATATATATATATATATGATGTGATGTGTACAGTAACATTGTATAGTGTAAAAAGGTCTTCAGTCAAACATTATAATACAATATATTATAATATAAATAAGTTACCCTTCCATACCTTACTACCAGGGAAACTATTATATAATTTATGTTCCTATATACAATATATATATGTAATGTGACGTGTATAGTAACATTGTATAGTGTAAATAGGTCTTCAGTCAAACTTTATATTAAAATCACATAATATTAACAATATTCAGGTTAAATGTATTTTTTTGGGACTATAATTATATTCAAGGCAAAAAGGGCATCAGCCAATAATTGTTATGGAAGTATGCTATTAATATAATATTAATACTGATATATCTTACAATATAAATATAACACAATCTTTTACTATATTTCATATAAACATTGACCCACAAATAATATGTCTAACATTTTTTACAATGTATAAATGACTAAAAGTGACATTGTTGTTACCCAGCAGACTACATATCACAGTAATTCTAACCTAAAAAGTAACTGAAGTAATAAATAAAGTAACTCTGGTTTCCCTTCAAAACGCATAAATCTTTCGCCTTTTATTAAAGATTTCCGTTTAGAGGAACAACTCAATGAGTCTATAGGACTTTTTTGTTGACCCGTTTAGGGTCTTATATAACCAATATAAAATTATACTGTACAAATACGTATATATTATACTGTATAAACAATATCTTAAACATGCATTTTTTTTTAATAAAGATTTCCGTGGAGGGAAACAACTCAATGAGTCTATAGGACTTTTTTGGTGACTCATATAGGGTCTTATAACAAATATAATATACTGTTTATAACACTGAACCAGAACCATTCTCCATAAAACAAATATTATGGACAATACTTGTAGGAGGTTTGGTGCCCCTTCGACCGACAACTTTCCATAAAACAAGTATTGTCGACAGTAAGATACTTGTAAGAGTTTTGGTGCCTTTCTTCGGCCCCATCTTTCCCATCTTTCTATCACCTTCTACCACTCATAAAGTCAGGTTCTTTTCCTTCTATTTCCTTGGTACTTGTTTTGCCATCTTTCTATCACCTTCTACCACTAATAAAGTCTGGTTTTGTCCAAAAATGAAGAATATGTCATCCTTTACCACACCCTGTTGTGTTTTGTTTGTCTCTACCACACCCTGTTGTGTTTTGTTTGTCTCTACCACACCCTGTTGTGTTTTGTTTGTCTCTACCACACCCTGTTGTGTTCTGTTTGTCTCTACCACACCCTGTTGTGTTCTGTTTGTCTCTACCACACCCTGTTGTGTTCTGTTTGTCTCTACCACACCCTGTTGTGTTCTGTTTGTCTCTACCACATCCTGTTGTGTTCTGTTTGTCTCTACCACACCCTGTTGTGTTCTGTTTGTCTCTACCACACCCTGTTGTGTTCTGTTTGTCTCTACCACACCCTGTTGTGTTTTGTTTGTCTCTACCACACCCTGTTGTGTTCTGTTTGTCTCTACCACACCCTGTTGTGTTTTGTTTGTCTCTACCACACCCTGTTGTGTTCTGTTTGTCTCTACCACACCCTGTTGTGTTTTGTTTGTCTCTACCACATCCTGTTGTGTTTTGTTTGTCTCTACCACACCCTGTTGTGTTCTGTTTGTCTCTACCACACCCTGTTGTGTTTTGTTTGTCTCTACCACACCCTGTTGTGTTCTGTTTGTCTCTACCACACCCTGTTGTGTTTTGTTTGTCTCTACCACACCCTGTTGTGTTTTGTTTGTCTCTACCACACCCTGTTGTGTTCTGTTTGTCTCTACCACACCCTGTTGTGTTCTGTTTGTCTCTACCACACCCTGTTGTGTTCTGTTTGTCTCTACCACACCCTGTTGTGTTCTGTTTGTCTCTACCACACCCTGTTGTGTTTTGTTTGTCTCTACCACACCCTGTTGTGTTCTGTTTGTCTCTACCACACCCTGTTGTGTTCTGTTTGTCTCTACCACACCCTGTTGTGTTTTGTTTGTCTCTACCACACCCTGTTGTGTTCTGTTTGTCTCTACCACACCCTGTTGTGTTCTGTTTGTCTCTACCACACCCTGTTGTGTTCTGTTTGTCTCTACCACACCCTGTTGTGTTCTGTTTGTCTCTACCACACCCTGTTGTGTTTTGTTTGTCTCTACCACACCCTGTTGTGTTCTGTTTGTCTCTACCACACCCTGTTGTGTTCTGTTTGTCTCTACCACACCCTGTTGTGTTCTGTTTGTCTCTACCACACCCTGTTGTGTTCTGTTTGTCTCTACCACACCCTGTTGTGTTTGGTTTGTCTCTACCACACCCTGTTGTGTTTTGTTTGTCTCTACCACACCCTGTTGTGTTTTGTTTGTCTCTACCACACCCTGTTGTGTTTTGTTTGTCTCTACCACACCCTGTTGTGTTCTGTTTGTCTCTACCACACCCTGTTGTGTTCTGTTTGTCTCTACCACACCCTGTTGTGTTCTGTTTGTCTCTACCACACCCTGTTGTGTTCTGTTTGTCTCTACCACACCCTGTTGTGTTCTGTTTGTCTCTACCACACCCTGTTGTGTTCTGTTTGTCTCTACCACACCCTGTTGTGTTCTGTTTGTCTCTACCACACCCTGTTGTGTTCTGTTTGTCTCTACCACACCCTGTTGTGTTCTGTTTGTCTCTACCACACCCTGTTGTGTTCTGTTTGTCTCTACCACACCCTGTTGTGTTTTGTTTGTCTCTACCACACCCTGTTGTGTTCTGTTTGTCTCTACCACACCCTGTTGTGTTCTGTTTGTCTCTACCACACCCTGTTGTGTTCTGTTTGTCTCTACCACACCCTGTTGTGTTCTGTTTGTCTCTACCACACCCTGTTGTGTTCTGTTTGTCTCTACCACACCCTGTTGTGTTCTGTTTGTCTCTACCACACCCTGTTGTGTTCTGTTTGTCTCTACCACACCCTGTTGTGTTTTGTTTGTCTCTACCACACCCTGTTGTGTTTTGTTTGTCTCTACCACACCCTGTTGTGTTCTGTTTGTCTCTACCACACCCTGTTGTGTTCTGTTTGTCTCTACCACACCCTGTTGTGTTCTGTTTGTCTCTACCACACCCTGTTGTGTTCTGTTTGTCTCTACCACACCCTGTTGTGTTCTGTTTGTCTCTACCACACCCTGTTGTGTTCTGTTTGTCTCTACCACACCCTGTTGTGTTCTGTTTGTCTCTACCACATCCTGTTGTGTTCTGTTTGTCTCTACCACACCCTGTTGTGTTCTGTTTGTCTCTACCACACCCTGTTGTGTTCTGTTTGTCTCTACCACACCCTGTTGTGTTCTGTTTGTCTCTACCACACCCTGTTGTGTTCTGTTTGTCTCTACCACACCCTGTTGTGTTCTGTTTGTCTCTACCACACCCTGTTGTGTTCTGTTTGTCTCTACCACATCCTGTTGTGTTCTGTTTGTCTCTACCACACCCTGTTGTGTTCTGTTTGTCTCTACCACACCCTGTTGTGTTCTGTTTGTCTCTACCACACCCTGTTGTGTTCTGTTTGTCTCTACCACACCCTGTTGTGTTCTGTTTGTCTCTACCACACCCTGTTGTGTTCTGTTTGTCTCTACCACACCCTGTTGTGTTCTGTTTGTCTCTACCACACCCTGTTGTGTTTTGTTTGTCTCTACCACACCCTGTTGTGTTCTGTTTGTCTCTACCACACCCTGTTGTGTTCTGTTTGTCTCTACCACACCCTGTTGTGTTCTGTTTGTCTCTACCACACCCTGTTGTGTTCTGTTTGTCTCTACCACACCCTGTTGTGTTCTGTTTGTCTCTACCACACCCTGTTGTGTTCTGTTTGTCTCTACCACACCCTGTTGTGTTCTGTTTGTCTCTACCACATCCTGTTGTGTTCTGTTTGTCTCTACCACACCCTGTTGTGTTCTGTTTGTCTCTACCACACCCTGTTGTGTTCTGTTTGTCTCTACCACACCCTGTTGTGTTCTGTTTGTCTCTACCACACCCTGTTGTGTTCTGTTTGTCTCTACCACACCCTGTTGTGTTCTGTTTGTCTCTACCACACCCTGTTGTGTTCTGTTTGTCTCTACCACATCCTGTTGTGTTCTGTTTGTCTCTACCACACCCTGTTGTGTTCTGTTTGTCTCTACCACACCCTGTTGTGTTCTGTTTGTCTCTACCACACCCTGTTGTGTTCTGTTTGTCTCTACCACACCCTGTTGTGTTCTGTTTGTCTCTACCACACCCTGTTGTGTTCTGTTTGTCTCTACCACACCCTGTTGTGTTCTGTTTGTCTCTACCACACCCTGTTGTGTTCTGTTTGTCTCTACCACACCCTGTTGTGTTCTGTTTGTCTCTACCACACCCTGTTGTGTTCTGTTTGTCTTTACCACACCCTGTTGTGTTCTGTTTGTCTCTACCACACCCTGTTGTGTTCTGTTTGTCTCTACCACACCCTGTTGTGTTCTGTTTGTCTCTACCACACCCTGTTGTGTTCTGTTTGTCTCTACCACACCCTGTTGTGTTCTGTTTGTCTCTACCACACCCTGTTGTGTTCTGTTTGTCTCTACCACACCCTGTTGTGTTCTGTTTGTCTCTACCACACCCTGTTGTGTTCTGTTTGTCTTTACCACACCCTGTTGTGTCCTGTTTGTCTCTACCACATCCTGTTGTGTTTTGTTTGTCTCTACCACACCCTAGTTGTGCCAGAGGGCAGTGCTTACACCCGTAGTTTTTAAAAAATTGAGGGCCCTTACTGGAGCTCTATGAACCCTTCAAATAATCCAGGCCACAAAACGCTTCAGTGTTTCGAATAGGGAATCTGTTGCCTGGAGTAGTTTGGAGAATTCATAGAGCTCCAGTAAGGGCCCTCAATTTTTTTTAAACTACGGGTCTGAGACCTCACTCCCCCACCACACCAGTAGGGGAGGTGGTCGAATGGTTAGTGTTGTGGATATATTACCTAGAGGTCGGGAGATCAATTCTTTCAGGTGAGGCCTGAGATTATTTACTCTTCCGATTTGAGATTCAGGCACTAATATCTATTCAATATGATGTCCATTGTTAATATATATAAAGAATGATTAATTTAATATACACTGAGATAGAGACTTTATAAAAAGAATCTTTATTTCAACACAAAATCATACTGTATATGAATCTCACTGAACTAAAGCACAGATACAAAACTGCACTGCTCCAATATCAATTATGAAATACACTACGAAGAGGGTCACAGAATTTTGGTGACCATTGATTAACATGAATGTAATAATACAAACAAGTTATGGAACTACAATAATAAAAGACTAGATGTAAAACAATTGGTCTACCCCTCACACTCAGAGGACCAAGAAGTCTTCAAATATAACAGTTTACCATAAATATATGAGAGGAGGAGTTTTGCTGTTGCCAGATTATGGTCTATTTTTTATCTGCGACTTTTTAATTGCTGGACATGGGTAACTTAGTTAAATTTCATACCTTATTTTACACTAGAAAATTAGCGTTCTAAGTCCACGACCTTTTACTTAGATGCATACAAAAAATACATACTTTTGTGTTTTCGCATAATATATGCTGAATATACTAAATTTTTCATATAAATTAGTAAATAATAAAAATAGAAATGTGTGCATTAGGCGGCTTTCATGAACTGCATGTGTATAACAGCCTACAACTATTAACAATTGTATTAATAATGCATGACCCATACCATGAAGCGGAAAATGGATTTCCTTAAAATTAATAGTTAGTTAATTTAAAAAGATCTCACTTCAACTAATTTTCTGTGCAACTTACTCCTGAAACCTTCATCTCCCACCTATATAGACACAAATTAGGAAGTCCAGCATAGTAACCTTCAGCCATACTGACGACCTCATGTCTCGTTGCTGTTATCGCTTTATTTGATAAAACCTCTACCCTTGTAGAGACTAATAAAAAAATCTGTAATAAACTCGAAAAACTTTAATTCTGTTTTTCAGATGGTAATAATTAATAAACAGAGAAAGTTCTCTAACAGCGTGCCATCAACAGGGTAAATTCAAAAATAGTTTTTTTTAGTTGGAACTTAGAAGACAATTCAAGATATACAGTTAATCAAGTTACCTACACCTTGACCAGACCCAGACCCATCAGTTCTACATACATTCAACACAACAACAAACATTTTATGCTATTACTTACCAATATATATTCAGTATAACATTTATTTATTTTGTATAAATAGAATTATTAATTTTTATATGCACTGTACTGTTATAGAGACTTTATAAAGAGAATCTTTATTTCAACACAAAATCATACTGTATATGAATCTCACTGAACTAAAGCACAGATACAACACTACACTGCTCCAATATCAATTATGAAATACACTACGAAGAGGGTCACAGAATTTTGATGACCATTGATTAACATGAATGTAATAATACAAACAAGTTATGGAACTACAATAATAAAAGACTAGATGTAAAACAATTGGTCTACCCCTCACACTCAGAGGACTTCAAATATAACAGTTTACCATAAATATATAAGAGGACGAGTTTTCTCTATTTATTGATTTGCATATTATTTATTGTAAGTTATTTAATAAGATCTCACTTCAACAAAAGCAAGAACATACATAAAGCAAATACACATACCCTACTATCTGATAACGTTAATGAAGCTAACAATATACCGTAATATAAAAGTAAAGAGAATAAACCCGTGACTTGGTCGAAGGGAAAACTCTAATAAAGTATGTATTATGAAAAATATATTATAGTGTTTACAAAACTAGTTACGGAAACCAGACATTTGAAATACCTATATCATCCTTTAAATAAACACAAAACATGTTATTAGGAGACGTAAATATACAACTATTTTTGGATATGTAATCTAGAGCTAAAATGACACAACAACCACCTTGTTACTGTGTCAGAGTGCCATTGCTATCCGGAGGGTTATTACCTTGATGTTTTTTACAAACGTACAGTACACTCTACATTTAACAAATATTAGTATCGCTTCTCGGCCTTTTGGCTAAGATCAAAGTGTAGTATCTGTTCTTATCAGCTTAATATCTGATACGATCCCCATGTGGGATCTACGATATTAATCTGGTTTTTGGACCATGGCGAAGTGCTAGGGGCTTGCTCCACCTTTGCCACGGATCGGCCCGGTATTGCAGTACCTCCGGGATCGGTCCACTCCCCTCGGGGAGAATATAAATCTATAATCACTACTAATTCCTTAAATGAAACAAAATCCATGTTATGCATAACTGTGAAGTGCTAGGGGCTTGCTCCAACATTGACATGTATCGGCCTGGTATTGCAGTACCTTTGGGATTGGTTAACGACCCTCGGGGAGATTATTAACACTATAATAATTCCTTGGAAGGAACGTCGTTCGTCACATGTGGTCACTCGTTGGCACAGACTCCAAGAGAACACGAGTCACCTTCACACACTCATTGTGTGAAGCTGTGTACGACGGGATGAATGCAGCAGAAGGCTAATTTTGAACAAGGGCTAAACCCTCCTGCCGAAGGATATTCCTTCCATCTTTAACTACACGTTGGCATTACTGCCAAACAAGAGTATTTAGACTAGGTGACATTGTAAGGCCTTCATCACGACCTGTTTGGAGAGAGTAGCAGCACATATCAGGTTGCTGAGGGCATCATTATATTGCAGCAAGAATGCTGTTAAACATTGCTTTTCCACCACCCCACCTTTTTCTCTCTAATTTAATTTTTCTTTTCGTACTGGTTCTGAGCAAGGCTCTGGAATTCTGCCATGGAGAACACGCACACACACACACACACACACAGAGAGAGGTAGAGAGAGAGAGAGAGAGAGAGAGAGAGAGAGAGAGAGAGAGAGAGAGAGAACACGCACACACACACACACACACAGAGAGAGGTAGAGAGAGAGAGAGAGAGAGAGAGAACACGCACATACACACACACACACAGTGAGAGGGAGAGAGAGAGAGAGAGAACACACACACACACACACACACACACACACACACACACACACATACACACACACACATACATATATACGTACACCTATTGAATACATACATACATACATACATACATACATACATACATACATACATACATACATACTGTACATACATATATACACACATACATACATACACATGGGAAAATACATACATACATACAAACATACATATATACATACACATATACACATAGAGAAGGAAGAAATGAGAGAGAGAGAGAGAGAGAGAGAGAGAGAGAGAGAGAGAGAGAGAGAGAGAGAGAGGGGATGTGTGTGTGCATGTGAGAGAGAGAGAGAATGTGTGTATGTGTGTATGAAAGAGAGAAAGAGAGAATGTGTGTGTGTGTGTGTAAGAGAGGATGTGTGTATGTGTGTATGAAAGAGAGAATGTGTGTGTGTGTGTATGAAAGAGAGGCTGTGTGTGTGTGAGAGAAAGTGAGAAAGAAAGAGAGACTATGTGTGTGAAAGAGAGAATGTGTAAGAAAGAAAATGTTTGTGTGTATGTGTGTGTGTGAAAGAGAGAGAAATAATGAAGGATAGAGAGAGCACGTGTGTGTGTGTGTGTGTGTGTGTGTGTGTGTGTGTGTGTGTATTTCTCTCTCTCTCTGTATGTGTGTGTGTGTGTGTGTGTGTGTGTGTGCATATTACACACACACACACATACTGCCCCTCTTTCTCTCTCTTTCTTTCTCTCTCTCTCACTCTCTCTCTCTCTTACACACACACGCAACACACACATACACACACACACATAGCCTCTCTCTCTCTCTCTCTCTTACACACACACACACTCTCTCTCTCTCTCTCTCTCTCTCTCTTACACACACACACACACTCTCTCTCTCTCAGTCTCTCTCTCTCTCTCTCTCTCCTACACACATACACACACACACTAACACACACTCTCTCTCTCTCTCTCTCTCTCTCTCTCTCTCTCTCTCTCTCTCTCTCTCTCTCTTACAATAATAAATAAATAAATAAATAAATAAATAAAATAAAAAAAATGGTAAAAATTGCCACTACTATTTTGGAGTTGAGAGAGTCCTCCGAAGCCTCCAGTTAACACGTGTTGCCTATTGACTAACACTGGATCGGGTCTGTTGCCTCACACACTTTGGAGCAACCTGGAGTACACACACACACTTTGGAGCAACCTGGAGTATCCAAACTTTCAATAATCTAATACAATTATCATTTTTAGGTGAATTTTTTGTCTTTTTACGATTTTACATACATACATACATACATACATACATACATACATACATACATACATACATACATACATACATACATACATACATACATACATACATACATACATACATACATACATACATACATACATACATACATACATACATACATACATACATTACATACATACATACATACATACATACATACATACATACATACATACATTACATACATACATACATACATACATACATACATACATACATACATACATTACATACATACATACATACATACATACATACATACATACATACGAACCAGAAATACCGTGTATGTACAGTCATGTGTATACATATCCGTACATACATACACAATTTCACACACTCTTTCACACATTTTTTTATTTTTTTCACACACTTTCTCACATTTTTTTCGCACACTTTCTACCAATAAAAATGTGCGAAAAAAAATCAAGTTTCGCACAATTTTTCGCACAATTTTGTTTTCGCACAGTGTCCCGATGTCCAAACTCACAAATACACACACCACCACGTTCTGTATCGGGTGAAAACAATACCCTGTTAATTATAATTATATATTATTATAATAATAATTATAATTATATATTATTATGATTATATATTATTATAATTATATATTATTATAATTATAATTATAATTATAATTCTCTCCATTTCTCCAAATTTTCTCTCCGTCTCTCCATTCTCTCACAATCTCTCTCTTTGTAAGAAATATTTGCATTATTCTCTCTCTCTTTCCCTCCATCTCTCTCCTTCTTTCCTCCATATCTTCTCTCCCTTTAATCCGATTGTCTCTCCGTTTGTCTTTGTGTCTCCTCCATTTCTTCCTCCTTCTCTCCATTTCTCCAAGTTTTCTCTCCGTCTCTCCATTCTCTCACAATCTCACAAAATCTCTCTCTCTCTCTCTCTCTCTCTCTCTCTCTCTCTCTCTCTCTCTCTCTCTCTCTCTTCTCTTAATTATATACTTTTTAAAAACATATTACTTTGGTATACAATCATACACCTGTATATAATGTGTGTATGTGTGTGTATGTGTGTATATGTGTGTATTTTGATAGGTTAGGTTATGTATGTGTGAGTGTGTATGTATGTCTCTCAAAACAGAGAAATATACACACATACATACACATACATACATATACATATAATTATATACATACACAGATACATATACAAATAAAAAATATACACATAATTATACATACATACAAATACATACAAAATAAAAAATACACACACACATACATACATACACGTACACACATACATATACAAATATTGTATGAATAATAATAATAATAATAAAAATAATAATAATAATAATAATAATAATAATAATAATAATAATAATAATAATAATAATAATAATAATAATAATAATAATAATAATAATAATAATAATAATAATATTAATAATAATAATAATAATAATAATAATAATAAAAATAATAATAATAATAATAATAATAATAATAATAATAATAATAATAATAATAATAATAATAATAATAATAATAATAATAATAATAATAATAATAATAATAATAATAATAATAATAATAATAATAAATAAATAAAATAAAGAAGTCTGTGTTAATATTATTCCGTTTTTTACAATGGCTAGAGGTTTTTTTCCCTACCTTTCCTCCTTCTTTCCTCCATATCTTCTCTCCCTTTCCTCCTATTGTCTCTCCGTTTGTCTCTATATCCCCTCCATTTCTCCCTCCTTCTCTCCATTTCTCTAAATGTTCTTTCCGTCTCTCCATTCTCTCACAATCTCTCTCTTTGTAAGAAATATTTGAATTATTCTCTCTCTCTTTCCCTCCATCTCTCTCCTTCTTTCCTCCATATCTTCTCTCCCTTTCCTCCGATTGTCTCTCCGTTTGTCTCTATATCCCCTCCATTTCTCCCTCCTTCTCTCCATTTCTCCAAATTTTCTCTCCGTCTCTCCATTCTCTCACAATCTCTCTCTTTGTAAGAAATATTTGAATTATTCTCTCTCTCTTTCCCTCCATCTCTCTCCTTCTTTCCTCCATATCTTCTCTCCCTTTCATCCGATTTTCTCTCCGTTTGTCTCTATGTCTTCTCCATTTCTCCCTCCTTCTCTCCATTTCTCCAAATTTTCTCTCCGTCTCTCCATTCTCTCACAAAATCTCTCTTTGTAAGAAATATTTGCATTATTCTCTCTCTCTTTCCCTCCATTTCCCTTCTTCTTTCCTCTATATCTTCTCTCCCTTTCATCCGATTTTCTCTCCGTTTATCTCTGTGTCTCCTCCATTTCTCCCTCCTTCTCTCCATTTCTCCAAATTTTCTCTCCGTCTCTCCATTCTCTCACAATCTCTCTCTTTGTAAGAAATATTGGCATTATTCTCTCTCTCTTTCCCTCCATCTCTCTCCTTCTTTCCTCCATATCTTCTCTCCCTTTTCTCCGATTGTCTCCCCGTTTGTCTCTATGTCTCCTCCATTTCTCCCTCCTTCTCTCCATTTCTCCAAATTTTCTCTCCGTCTCTCCATTCTCTCACAAAATCTCTCTTTGTAAGAAATATTTGCATTATTCTCTCTCTCTTTCCCTCCATTTCCCTTCTTCTTTCCTCTATATCTTCTCTCCCTTTCATCCGATTTTCTCTCCGTTTGTCTCTGTGTCTCCTCCATTTCTTCCTCCTTCTCTCCAGGTCTCCAAATTTTCTCTCCGTCTCTCCATTCTCTCACAATCTCACAAAATCTCTCTCTCTCTCTCTCTCTCTCTCTCTCTCTCTCTCTCTCTCTCTCTCTCTCTCTCTCTCTCTCTTCTCTTAATTATATACTTTTTAAAAACATATTACTTTGGTATACAATCATACACCTGTATATAATGTGTGTATGTGTGTGTATGTGTGTATATGTGTGTATTTTGATAGGTTAGGTTATGTATGTGTGAGTGTGTATGTATGTCTCTCAAAACAGAGAAATATACACACATACATACACATACATACATATACATATAATTATATACATACACAGATACATATACAAATAAAAAATATACACATAATTATACATACATACAAATACATACAAAATAAAAAATACACACACACATACATACATACACGTACACACATACATATACAAATATTGTATGAATAATAATAATAATAATAAAAATAATAATAATAATAATAATAATAATAATAATAATAATAATAATAATAATAATAATAATAATAATAATAATAATAATAATAATAATAATAATAATAATAATATTAATAATAATAATAATAATAATAATAATAATAAAAATAATAATA
>JAWZYT010004066.1:172500-174600 GCA_034508575.1 Petrolisthes manimaculis
GTCATAGAAAGCGTTCGATTCCTTAAATATTCTTTTAAATACAAATAGCGTCAATTTATAAACATCTGATGCTTTAATAATTAAATATATATTATATATAACTAGTAGAAATAATTATATATAGTAAATATAATTGGATAATGTATATATTTGTAATTTAAATATAGATTCCTTAAATATTCTTTTAAATACAAATAGCGTTGATTTATAAACATCTGATGCTTTGATAATTAAATATATATTATATATAACTAGTATAAATAATTATATATAGTAAATATAACTGAATAATGTACATATTTGTAATTTAAATATATTATTAAACCAAAGCCGTTGGTCAGTGTTAGGATTCAAACACAAGGAAGCTGGTAGTTAAATCCTCGTCTCTGATTGGCTAACAGTGAACGTGGAAATGCCTCCTGATTGGCTGAGGTCCAATGACGTCATCACCTGACCACGAGATGCCTCCTGATTGGCTGAGGTCCAATGACGTCATCACCTGACCATGTAAACAGACAGAGTTGCCAGATATAACCATATTAAATAACTCCTCTGGGTATTATTGAGATAGATAGATAGATAGATAGATAGATAGATAGATAGATAGATAGATAGATAAATAGATAGATAGATAGATAGATAGATAGATAGATATAACCATATTAAATAACTCCTCTGGGTATTATTGAGATAGATAGATAGATAGATAGATAGATAGATAGATAGATAGATAGATAGATAGATAGATAGATAGATAGATAAATAGATAGATAGATAGATAGATAGATAGATATAACCATATTAAATAACTCCTATGGGAATTATTGAGATAGATAGATAGATAGATAGATAGATAGATAAATAGATAGATAGAGATATATATATAGATAGATAGATAGATAGATATAACCATATTAAATAACTCCTATGGGAATTATTGAGATAGATAGATAGATAGATAGATAGATAGATAGATAGATAGATAGATAGATAGATAGATAGATAGATAGATAGATAGATAGATAGATAGATAGATAGATAGATAGATAGATAGATAGATAGATAGATGGATAGATAGATAGATAGATAGATAGATAGATAGATAGATATAACCATATTAAATAACTCCTATGGGAATTATTGAGATAGATAGATAGATAGATAGATAGATAGATAGATAGATAGATAGATAGATAGATAGATAGATAGATAGATAGATAGATAGATAGATAGATAGATAGATAGATAGATAGATAGATAGATAGATAGATAGATAGATAGATAGATAAATAGATAAATAGATAGATAGATAGATAGATAGATAGATAGATAGATAGATAGATAGATAGATATAACCATATTAAATAACTCCTATGGGAATTATTGAGATAGATAGATAGATAGATAGATAGATAGATAAATAGATAGATAGATAGATAGATAGATAGATAGATAGATAAATAGATAGATAGATAGATAGATCCATCTATCTATCTAGATAGATAGATAGAGAGAGAGAGAGAGAGAGAGAGAGAGAGAGAGAGAGAGAGAGAGAGAGAGAGAGAGAGAGAGAGAGAGAGAGAGACAGAGAGAGAGAGAGAGAGAGAGAGAGAGTTACAAGGAGTTACAAGGAAAAGAAGTACCCTAGAAGACCTTACGATCCATACAAAGAGGGTACCTGTGGGTTTAGTTGTGCAAGTATGTGACCGTTCTCGAATGTGTCATGTGAAACCATCAGGGAACACTCACACAACAGCTTAAACACCTAGACGGTGGTTTAAGACTTTGTCTAATCTGGACTTGAACTGATCCACAGAGTTGCTGTTGACTACATCAGCAGGAAGCGCGTTCCAAGTACCGCAGATGCTGTATGTAAAGAATTTACCACACCGATCACGGTTGTATCGCTTCAGTTCAAGTTTGTAGCCATGATTCCTGGTTGTTCCCTCACTGAGTTGGAAAATGTCCCTGTAGTCTACATTGTCAAAGCCTCGTAGTATTTTAAACACTTCGATAAGCTGACCACGCAGTCTCCGAGTTTCCAAAGAGAACAGGTTGAGTTCTACCAACCGATCTTCATAGCTCTTGTGTCTAAGGGAG
>JAWZYT010004067.1:0-2500 GCA_034508575.1 Petrolisthes manimaculis
TTTTTGCCACTACCCGTATCTAACCACTATATAAAACCCTTCCTCTACATCTTGGACATCTAGGCTAACTATAAATCTCATCTTAATTAACTAACAACACGTCCATATTTCTAAAGATCTGACCACTTCCATGTGTTCCCAATCTATCACAATCTCATTCATACCCACTAGTTGACACCATCATAATGTACTTCCACACGCACCAACATTTTTAACCCTGGTACAGTCAGTATAGCCTACACCGTTTGCATGCAGTGGGTGTGGTACATGGGTATAGGCTATCCTGCTTCCATTAACGTATAGAAAGAATCACTACTACAACCACCACTACTAGCTGCCACTAAATATCAATAATTCTCCCTCCACAACCAAGATCTATATTTCTAAATCTTGTCCACAACCACCGTTATATTATATAGCCTACCGTAACCACAACACCACAAAGCTATGAGCTATACGGTAAAGTCTCCTCTTCTCACTGACTGTCATAATACAACCATTAGCCTATAGCTGCTACCACTCTACTAGGCTACTCTCACCACTCCATCTACGCTACCACTATCATCACACCAGCCAGACAAGTCCAACCACCATCACCACACCAAAATTACTACCATTATGTTACTACCAAAATTACGATCCCAACACCTTTCCTATCACAATGCCATCACCATCACGCTCCAACAACCTTCACTACTACTAGTATATATATTCTACCACCACACACACACACACACACACACACACACAATATATATATATATATATTATGTAAAAGGCTTACATTCTCTGGCTGGTACTAAAACTGATCATTTGGTTCTCTCAGATTGAAAAAAGATGAAAGTAGGGAGAAATGAGAAAAAAAGAGTCTATAAGTGAGAGTGGAACAGGCTATCAAATTCCACTTCCCTGAGGTTAATTGGACTGAAGGGGAAGGAGGGAGGACCAGCAGCAGGAGGAGGAGGAGTCGAGGGGCGAGTGAAATGGAACACGCTGAGGAATGGAAGTGGCATGTGAGGGAGGGAGGGAGGGAGGAGATTGAATGGTGGTGATGGCGGAGACAAAAGGGAGGAGTAAGCTATATATGTGATGATGGAGAATTTGTCTAGTGATGATGATGATGGTGGTGGTGGTGATAATGGTGGAAATTGAAGGGCTGTGGAGGTGAGATATGAAGAGATGAGGGTAGTTGACGGAGTTGATAAGATGGTATAAAAAAAATGAAGGTATACGAGGAGACTAAAGTGTGGACATGAGTGCAGGAATGAGATGAAGAGAGTGTGTGTGAAGGCTGAAGGGGTTAGAAGGAGGTCGTATAGAAACAAGATGAGATGAAGGTGGTGTGGAGAAGTTGAGTGAGTGGGTTGGTTGGGTGGAGGGGATAGTAAAATTGAATTGAAATGAATAAAGAGTAACGAGCTGAAGTGGTTGGGAGTTTGGGTCTGAAGGAAATGATTGAGATTGAGTGAGTGTGATGAGTTGAAATGGGTGTAAAAGACTAAAGTATTAGCTTGAGATCCAGAGAGTGTCACTGAGGAGTTGAAGGAGTTTTAAGAGGGACTGAAGGAATTGATTGAGATTGGGAGAGTGTGAGAGGTTAATTGAAGGTGTTGGGAAAGACTGAAGGAACATATTGAGATTAATTAAGAGAGTGTGAGAGTCAACCTTGAAGGAGTTGAAGAGAATAGATGAGATGACAGCGGTATGTGTGAGGTGAGGTAGAAAGGAGGGAGGGGAGGTAGAGAGAAGGAAGGGGATGTGGAGGTAGGAGGGGATGTGTGAGGTGTGCATGAGGTGAGGTAGGGAGGGAGGTGATGTGGAGGTAGGAGGAGATGTGGAGGAGGGAGGGGGTGTGGATGTGTGAGGTGAGGTGAGGAGGGAGGGGGTGTGGAGGAGGGAGGGGGTGTGGAGGTGTGAGGTGAGGTGAGGTAAGGAGGGGGTGTGGAGGTGTGAGGTGAGGTGAGGTAGGGAGGGAGGTAATGTTTAGTATAGGAGGGTCGTACTAACACTAATGGACCCTTCAACCATATCATTACCTCGGTCACTCTAACAACTACCACCAGTATGCTATTACCGCAATCAGGCAGGAGTCACAATTGTCACACTAACCCTACAATCAATCTCATAGCCATGCCAATTTACAATCACTCCCTACTATTAACAAAATCACCAGACAATCACCATTAGGTTTCCAGCATCACCAAACGTCCCTCATCTTCCAACACAATCGCCTTACAATCAACATTCTCAGAAGAAGACATGGATATGACTATTATTATTTCGACTATCTTCAGTTAGGCCTACTGTATATAGGCCTATCTCACTACTTGGCTCGGTAAATTCCCGTTTGTATTATTTTTTTAGATTTGGTTTCAATTAATTCATTACCACAAGAAATTCACCATCATCTTAAGCCCATCATCACAATAATAATTATATTCTTCACCACACTTTTTTTATTTTTTTATAATGATACCTAATAACAATGAAATCACAGAAA
>JAWZYT010004067.1:7500-66467 GCA_034508575.1 Petrolisthes manimaculis
TTTATCCAATTCACCAAACAACACCTCAGACCCTCAGTCGTTGTCAACAAAGGCATTAGACCATAGTTCTCGAGACGACCGCCCGTGTGTTCATAGCGAGGAGTAAGTGACTGACCCCTTCAGGAGAGTTTCAGTGTAAAGTTCGTACCCAAACAACTTCTGTGTAGGCGAGTACGACCTCTTATCTTCCTCCTGTGCCCTCCTCTTAACTCCCCCTCCCCCCCCCCCTCGATCCACTCTCCATAACCTTGAGCTTCTGTAACTTCTCCAATCCCCCCTCACCCTACCCCACCCCCTCCCCATAATGCCAAACTCGTATGCCTAAGAAAACTAGTACCTGCATAAAAACAAACCCACAAGTCTGCCATTAATTTACTGCTGGACAGTAGTTTCTTCTTAGTTAAGCAAAGACGTCAGAATAAATTGGATACAGTATATATATTCACTTACGGTATACCATTGATGTAAACGGCTTAACTAACACCAACATATTTATCACCACTAAGGATATTAGTCAATGTGATTGGTTCTGGTAGTTTGTTTGTTTGTCTATTTTTTACTTAGCAGCACAAAGCAAGAAGTTACATATGGCCATGAATAACCTTTTTGTTTGCCCCTTTGCAGATTTAAGCGAAAAGTTATTGTCTTTTTACCATTTCAATGACATTTTTACCAACGGTGGGACTCGTGAATGGCAAGGAGTACACACATAACGTTTTGCGAAATCCTAATAAACAAAACCAATTTCATAACCTGTCAGAGGTAAAGCCTCAGTAGTACCGGTATTCATTCAGTCTCCTTATATCAATACTTAATATACAACCTAAGTTTGAAGAAGAGAAATTTATATCAGTAACCTTCTCGTCACGATTTTAAGTATAAGTCGTCCCACTCCTACAATTATCTATTTCAAGCTCTTTGATTTACTCTCACATAGTCAGAGATGAGTTACTGATGCAAGACCAAAAAATACCAGCACTTCAATTAAACTCCAACATCAGTTTGACTCTAACATAGGCTAATACATTTTCAAACACGAAATGATGTTAAATATGACATGAAAATATATGCCCTCGATCAAGAACTAGCCACGAATTATCCTATACAATGGTATTACTGGGCTATATTATATACGGTACCCTTTAGTTTCCATCACTCAGAAACCAATACGATTATAAATTTACCTTATAGTACAGTAGACTACTTGGTTAATTATTCTTTTCTAGGTATAATATATAGCTAAGCCTACTGATAAACACGATTCTTACTTCCTTAGGTAAACTCACAGCTCTTTCCCCCGCGATCTCTACTCCTAACTTACATATTAACTTACTCAGCTGGGATCTCTTTCCTCGGCAGCCTCGACCCCATAACGGCCTCTGCTCACATCTCTTTGGAAGGCAATCTCGACCCTTAACCTACTCGGCGCGTGCAAGGAAATCGGAACCGTAACCTTGTTGTGTTGAGAAAGGGCAGCGGGTGGCCTCAGGGGCGGGTCAGCTGAGGTTCTTTCTCAATATCGTGATTCTCCGTGCCAGAGGGCGTGGGGTAGGGCGTGGTGGACGTGAGGGGCATGAGGAGGGAGGTGGTGGTGGTAGTACGAAGAGGGAAGGTGAAGGAGAGAGGGTAAGGTGACGGAGAGCTTGGCAGGTGTGAGGGAAGGGTGTGGTGGGCATGTAGATGGGCATAGCAAGTGTTAAGACGTGAGTAAGGGAAGGACTTGGGGATCGTGAGGAATATCCAGTGTGCGTGTGTGTAGCCCATGTGAAAGAATAAGGAAGAGGGCGTGGTGTGGTGTGATCGGTGTGAGTAATTAAAAGGGGCGGTAACAAGTTAGTCTTCTATCACGCTTCAGACCACACCCAGGCACCACACCTATAACTGTAGATTCATCTCTCATTCTTGTCATTTTCGCCTACACACGGTTGGTGCAGAGGTTGAGTTTTCTCCCCAAGCCATAGTTTTCAGGAGCTACTAGGACTCTCCTATATCCTATGAATAAAGTACAGTACATTATTTATGGGATACTGGTAGGGCCTTTACTCGGGAGGAAATTTTATTGACATTCATCCTAAAGTATAGCCAGTATGAGAGATTAAGATGTCTGCAATCTTTCGGCGAATTGAACCTTGATGTTTCTTCCATACAGTCCTACAAGACTCCCTTACTATGGGTGCTGTTTTGCTTCATACTTTGTAGGAATCAGAAGTGTTTTGTACTGTACCTACAAATTGCCCAGACAATCCTGGCTTCCCTAAGTCTTTTAAAAATTGATAAACTAATTTTAATTATCGTCCCACTGCACTTTTCATTTTCTTTTTTTCGTAGTGGTACACAGCACCTTGCCCTTTCCATCAAAGTGATTGAGAGAAGATAGTAGGGGAGAAAGTAAGACGCGAGGCGAGACAGTCCCGGGGGAGGAGGGAGGGGGTGGGGGAAGACACGCACGGCCTGCAGCCCCCTCCCATCCCTCCCCCTGTTACACACACACCTTGACCCACTCACACTACACCACCACTTCATCATACAACATTCACGGTAACATGCATAACAACACGCTTATCAATGTATTACACGCATGAAGACGTCAAGACGTTACTGCATTTTTATACCTGACATTTCTTGAGTGACTTAATATAGCTAAGTCACACCTACTACGGTACAAGTGGATCGAACCAGTGGAATGTGATTCAGGTCAGCAATAATAAAAAAAATACCAAAAATAAATGTAAGTAATCAAATCTAAGCGTTTTGGAAATATACATAAATAATAACCTTATGAAGATGTTTTTGCCTTTAATCATGATAAAGAGTGAGTAGCTGCAGTATGTTAGAAACTCAGTAGCATATAATATTATTATCCCTTCGAGTGTCAGTGGAATTTCTGTTATCAAATTATGACCAATTTTGGACGGATTTACCAACTCAAATAATACTTAAATTTCATCTTGATAATAACTTGTTCTCATCAGAGACGCTGTTCAAGCTTTATGAAGGTCAACTCAAGACGACATATTTTACTCATTCAAATCTCCTGTCACTCCAAGGGATGAAAGACGTGTTTATGTACAGTACTTACTGGGATGTGGAGTGAAGACGAACGAAGGGTTGTTACTAAGTCCTATGGGAGGCATAAAATCTTGGTCGTCGTTATCATCCGTCACCTTAGCACACCAGGCGGCGTAGCTCGTTTCTCCCAAGGGCTCCTCAGCTTCCCCGTCAGCCACCTCTCCCCAACACCCGTCCTCAGCTCTGGTCAAGTCGCAGGCGGAGGCGGAGGGGCGGATGAGAGTGGGAGAAGAGGCGGGGCTGAGGTCACGGCTGAGGGAAGTTAAATCGGACACAGACGACGACCCATTCCACTTATATATCTTGGAGGTCCTGGAGAAGGTGTCGTGGTCCAGGCTGGTATTAGAGGCATAGGCGTTGAAGCCGGCCGGGTCGTGTCTAGACCGAGTGGACCCTCCGCCGCCCCTACTCAGTTGGAAGTCAGAATGGGAGGGGCGGCATCGGCCGGCATACCTCAGGTCCTCCATGCCACCATAATTTTGATTCTTAGACCATGAGTGTTCGTGACCGTTGGAGGAAATACGGTCTAGACCATCACCCAGGGAACCTCGGGACCCCAAATTACAGTTGGCCAAGTCTAGTCTGGCCGCCTCCTGTGCCATCAGAGTGGGACTGGGGGCTCGGGCCACTTGGTAGTTGCTGTTTGGGTCACGGATGCTGGGGTTGTCCTGAGTACGACCACCAATGTGTTTCCTTCTGGCAGGGATGGGTACGTTCTGGTACACTGGTCTGGCAGGCCTGGACTCCTCTGTGTCATCCGTGGCCTGTGCCAGATTGGGGTTTGACTTTGATAGTCGGGCATTGACGGGCACATTTTGGTAGACTGGGGAGGAAGGACTTTGCTGCCTCGTCCCCTTCATGGTTCCCCAGCTGGATCTGGAGGAGGAAGTTGTTTCCCCGTCACTCTCCCCTTGTTTGCATCCGTAACTCTCCAGCAAAAACTGATGATCGATGGGGCTTCCTCTTTCTGTCTTTTTCTCCACTTTATAGTAACCAAATTCCTGCCTGGTATTGTTGTAAGCCATGTTTTCTACCACCTCCATCCCGGTCACCTCCGCCTCTGAACAAAACAGGAAAAATTCGTCCGGGTATTCTGACTGACTCTCTCTGCTACCAGCACCGTTCTGGCCTCCGTCCTCGTCTCCGTCAAACTCAGGCGCCTCAGTGATAAATGAGACGTTGGTCCTTTCCTTCTCTTGGACCTCGAGTGGTTCCTGGTTCACGAGTGGAGTGTGACAGAGGTTGTCACAGCTGCCTGGCTCGCTGGAAGGCAACTCAGTGTCCTCCAACCAACCGTCCTCCTCTGGGTCTTGCTCAAGAGTCTCTGTCGACCCACGCACGTCAGATGAGTCAGAGTGGATGGTTGAGTCAGAGTCGGAGTCACCGTAATAGAGATCGTGAGGTGGAAGGGTGTAGTCGTAGTCGTAATCGTAGTCTTCAGTGTCGCCCCTAAGGTAAAGGTTGGACTCAGAGTAGTTCCTCCTTGTGGGGTGGTCGTCTACGGGATCGTCAGCCTCAGCCTCTTCTGTGATGGTGTACAGCTGTGACCCTCCAACACTACACAGGGAACTGAACTCTCCTCGCTTCCTGGGTTGCAGTGGGGGAAGAACTGGAGGCAAATGGTTGGGAAGGGGTTGGCTGAGGAAGACGTGGGGGGCTGCGTGAATGGCAAGGGGTTGAGGGGAGGGCTGGGCGAGGGCTGTAGGTTGGCTCTGGCTGCGACACAAATCACCAGGACTGTTTACTCGGTGATACTGCCAGTGGTCCACGTAGGAGAAGGTAGGATTGAAGGGACGACCACCTCCGAGAAAATCACCATTAACGTCGTAAGGACAGGGGTAGTCTATAGGCTGATCGTCAGGGATGTCATCTAACGATAGATTTCCTTGGTAAAAGTAAGGATCGTATTGCAGGTCAAATACACTATCATCAATAGGTGGAAGATCGTAGTCGACACTGCTATCACTGCTGCTGTCACTATCACTGTCACTCTGTTGTTGATCCCACCCTTTATCCTGATCATAAGATTCCTCGCATGTGTTTGGAGTGATAAGATGAGGGATGACAAAATCAACTACCGGTACTTCAATATCCGTAGCATCCAGGTGACATATATCTTCAAGACTAGGAGAATGACTGGGTGTGTCAGAATAGTGGGAAGGACAAGAGGAAGTTCCCTCCTCGTCACCCTCTCCGTCGCCTGAAACCTCACCCTCTGAGGTTGGCGGGGTGTGGAGCGGCGGATGTACTACAGGACTGGATGGCCCCCGAGGGCTAGTTGAGTGAGGGCTGGACTGGTCGGCCTGAGGGCACGGGGCCGCGGGCACCTCCCCGCACTCTGCCCTTACACACTCACTAGTCCACCTGGGTTCACTCTCACTCTCCCTCTCCTCCTCGTCCTCCTCCTCTGCTGACTCTGATGGCGGTGCTAGGGATGCGCCTGGAGCTGGTGTCTGGTCCTCGCTACTGACACACTCTGTTTCACTAGGATCCTCGTCTGAGTGGTCTGCTGCCGAGGGAAGTGAGAGATCAACGAGGGTGAGAGCTGGGTCGTCCTGGTTGAGGAGAGATTCTTTAGAGGGGAAATGTCCACCCTCTGGACAAAGACTGACTCTATCCTCGTGTGTGACGTCTGGAGTAAGAGTGTCAAGGGGGGAATCTATATGTTCCTGTGTGTTATGTAGGGGAGCACCTGTGAGGGCTGCGTGGAAAAGTAACGTAAGTTGTTCTTGAGTACCTAAACACCCACTGCTACTACTACTACTGCTGCACGGCCTCACCCTATCCTCTCTCTTCTCTTGGTCCTCACTGCTACTCCTGCCACCCTCCCTGATCTGTCCAGTAGGGGAGGGTGGGGTGTGTTGGGCGTGGCAGGGGTCTGGTCGTGGTGTTGGTGGATCGCTATTACCTTCTACACACTGTTCTCCCTTCTTTTTGAAACTCCTAATCCGTTTCCTCCTCTTGTCACGCTCACTGTTACCGCACACTTTATTACTTCGTTTGGAATTTTCCTTTTTGTTATCTGTTGTTATTATTTCTTTCGTCTCACTATTGGTTTTCTCTCCTTGACACTTCTTGTTATCACTACGTTTCGACTTACTGAGTAAACCCTTTAGTATTATTATAAACTTCCTCTTTTTCTTGGGTGGTTTATCGTCACTGGCACTGGGTGCCTCACTACCACTCCTCACCAACACCTCACTACTTATCACCTCTACTTGTAACTCTTCTCCTCCCACTTTTATTACGCTCTGCACTTTCTGCTTTTCGTCCACATGTAATCCTTTACGGTTGAGACACGTGGGCTCTGAGCGGTGATGGTGTCTGCCGCTGCTTCCCTTACAGGTATGGTGGTGGGGGGTTGTGGCGGGAGAATTGTGGTGATATTGCAAGGGACTCGAGCAACACAGGTTCAACGAGAGCCGGCGCGCACGACCGCCCTCCTCCGAGGCGGTGAGTACACTGAGTCTCGGGTCTTCACTTGTCCCCCCTTCATCAGCCATCCCTACACCTCCCATCTCCTTCTCCCTACTGTCCTCCCTCCACCCACCCCTCTCCTCCTCCTCCTCCTCCTTCTCTCTCTTGTAATAGTAATCTAGAGGTTTTTTCTTCTTCTTTTCCACAGCCTGTCCCTCGCTATTACTTTGGTCGTCATCACAACGGGACTGGTAGTGGCTGGTGGTCCTGGCCAGACAGTTAAGATGATGGTTAGTGGCGGGGGCGACGGTGGCGGCAGATGTTCCCAGCGAGGAGGTGGAAGTGGAGGGATGGTGGTAGTTGTTGTGGTTGTTGTTGTTGTTGTAGTGGTAGTAGTTGTTATGGTGGTAGGTCTTGGCATCACCCAGGCCTGTCCTAGCACTAATCGCCGCCTCACTCGCACCGGTCATGGTTGAGGACAAATGTTATGACGGGTGATGACTTGAAGAACACAATGCATAGCCACTCTCTGCTCTACAACCCAATAACGTCACCAATTAAATTACGGACGTGTTTTGTAACTTCAAGGGTCTACAACTGTATCTTACAAGTTCCATTCTTCCATCTCTCAACGTACGATATTAAATTTTCCAAATCATGTTGTACTGTCTTTCAAAATCTTTCATTATATCTCTCAAAGTCCATTGTTGTATAATTCAAAGTCCATTCTAAGATTTTCTAAATCACATTTCATTATCTATCAAAGTCTATCCTTCCGTAATTCGAGGTTCATTACTATAAAGTCCAAATCATACATCAAAGTCTAGTATTACGGTACATCTGTCTCATAGTTTCCATCTATACACGAAAGTATAGATGTCTAGAGGTCGATGTTCTGTCGTTCGCTGTATATACATCTGACATACACACACAGCCTCTCACTTAGCTCTCCTTCATAATTTATCAGCTCGAGTTCTAAATTATCCTTCCTCTGTTCTGACACATCCAACACAAGTTTTAATACATCCTCATTGTAGAGAAAAATGACAACACAACCACAAGGAGTCTCTTTTCATTAAGCCTAATAACTCCCTTCGGCAGAACACTGTCACAAGGAGGTATCAGGTAATTATTTCCTTCTGCCTGCTAAGCCTCCGAGTCATCCTCCTCCTCCTCATCATCATCATCATCATCATCCTGCAAATTGAATGTCAAAAGAAATTAGTAACAGAACAGTAACTCATTTATCACTGTCATTAAACAACAACAAAAACTACGATATGAATTAGAACGTAACATGAGAGTTGGTGTTCTCGCGTGGCAGTGTTGGGTAATAATAGTACACAGTCGTGGTTGTTACACACTTCCTCTACAAAAATTCGAACGGAGATCTGAAGTAGGTAGTTATTGGATGACAGCCGACTCAAACCATCATGAGGACACACACACACACACACACACACACATACACACACACGCATATACATTTCGGAGCAATAAAGGTTTGGGTTGGGCTGTATTTCAGAACCGCCTGCTTAAGATCTCGGGTTTTGACTCAGCTGGGGTTGAGACTATGATATCCGAGTGTACAGTCACTCATAAAGGTATACCCCCCCCCCTCCTCTCCCAGGCAAGACACCTTTAAATACATATGATATCGTTTCGGTAACATTGGTAGTGGCGTGACGTCATGGATGGATGAGGAGTGTGGGTGAGTGGTGTTGGAGGGGGAAGGCTGGTTTACTAGAACCGCTGCCTCCACTTATGCTTCGTCTCATCTGTACCGTTGTTTCAGAGTGTGTCGAACAGAATAACTTCCTTCCTTAATTCAAAACACCACGAGTTTCAAGGTGTCTTGTCTGTTTTATTTTATTTTATTTTTTACGTATTTTAGGGACTACATCATGGTAGTTTGGATGTAACCATTAACACTATTGGCTAGACAAAAGTTTGGAAAAACAATATGATTTTCATACTGAAAGGTCCTCCTTCCCCTCCTTATTCATTGGGGAGTATACAGCACGAGGTGGTAACTCGGTGTATCACTCAAGTGTATGAACTTTTTCGGACTGATCACAATTAGACTCAGTGATCTGTCGACTTTGGCGAGTATAGTGTACTACAGTGACTGTAGTCTCGAGGCAGTAGTACTACATATTCTCGAGGCAGTAGTACTACATCTATCGGCCGCAGTATTACGAAGAAAGCAGTGAAGCAATTGATATTAGTAACCCTTTCGCTGCGAAATTATATTAATTACAGTTACTTACAATAGTTTTAAAAGCGGGGCCGGCATAAATGGCGCAGTATGTAGCCACAACTAGGAAAACAATTACCAACAATCCTTTGGGGATGCTGATGCGGTAATGGTTATCATACTCGCCTCACAAGCGAGAGATCCCAGGTTCGATTCCCGAATCAGTGGACTTGTTGGGAATTTACCCTGCCTCCTATGTCCCTGTTCACATAGCAGTAAGTAGGAACCCGGCTGTAAGAGCAAGGATTGCAACTTTGTAGGCTGGTGGAAAATGTGGTGATGTAACAAGACTGACTGCCATGCGTCGAGGTATAAACTATAAAGCCATAAATCTTCGGTAATCAATCATTCCAAAGTACGTAATACGATTAAAGTGACGTTTTACCAATGTTCAAGAGTTGGCAGGTAAATTGTCCATATAGCCAATTAAATTATGAACTTAGCATTGAATTAGGCTCAGAAACTGGCTCAAGAAACCAAGTTAATAAGTTACAAAGACGGTACTCGTTTCTGAGGGAGAGAACATTACACAACATGGTGCTGCATCTTCAGTAAGGTGCACCAGTCTTCAGTAAGGTGCACCAGTCTTCAGCTTCCCTTCAAAAAGATGAACAAAGGTCAGTATTACTTTTCATATGTTAAATATTGTAATTTTGGCTGTATAGGCCTATCCCAACCGTAGGCCCCATGACCACCAACAAGTTCTGTATAACACAGAGTCTGGTCTTATGTAGGTGTGTGATATGTGGAGTATCATCCCTTTATATAATTGAAGGCGAGTTAAATTGTATAAGCTAATAAGGTTGAGTTTGGAATATTTGAATGTTTCCGTTTTCCAGGTCGCTGAATATAATATGAAAGTTCTCCCTCACGGTCCTAATTTCTTTCATTATCATACAACCCTCCATGCAGGGCTTGATGCTAGTCTTTACTGAATTGTTTATACCTATGAGTATTGCAATTCACACAACCACCAACTTATCATCAGAGTGGTCGTTGTGTTTGCCAGGTATTGTACAGTACGATACAATAGGTATAGCACCACCACCACCTGTCCTTTTGAACGCTGAAGAGAAGGACGTGTCGTCTCTCTACCAATAAACTATCTGGTAATGATTAGTTCGTCTTAGGCACGTGGGGATTCAAGCTCATTTCTGCCCCCGACTGTACCTGTTTGTTGAGGTGATGATGCGCATGAGGTGTCGCGTCATATTATGCTTGCCGGTGTGCTTGGTTGCCTTCCCCGATCACGACTGTGTGTTTACTGTTGTGTAAGACCGTGTGTACGTTTGTGTAACCTACTTGTAGAATGTGTGCATGGGCGTGCAGGCGTGTGAGTGTGAGTTCTAATGCGTATTATACATATTGTTGGAAAGTGTGTGTTTGAAAGTGTCAAGATTGTACGGTAAGGGAGAGTGAGTGAGGGAGGAACCGGTGAGGGGCCCCTGAGTGAGCGTAGTTCACACCGCCGTCAAAACAACTCAACTCACACGTTTCCCTCAAAAGCCTGGCCACGGAGTCCTCCCTCAGGCACGTTCACCACCTCTGTCACTCTGTCCAGTCTTTCTCTCCTATGTTATTTTTTTCAACACTGGCAGAGCTTCCATCGTATTTACTTGCAGCAAAATTGACTCAAGACACCAAATATGCGATATTATAATCTAGAATACTTAGTTTAGCAAAAGCCAGATAGAAAAACTACTGTTGTCTGAAGGAATATACATTATACTTAAATTACTTCATAAACAACTGCTGACTTCTTAGATAATTCTGCTCAGACTAAAACTAGTCGATTTTACATTACACTATACATTCCCTTGATAAATGAGATGAAAAACTTTCCTGTAACGGTGTAACCTATTGTTAATAATTCTAAATGAAATTCAAAAACAATTAGCTTCTTAAAAACACATTATAATATAGAAAAGGACATTGAAAACTTAACTTAAAATCAAAGGAACGCACAAAACTAATTATAATTATCGTGCCTGAAAAAAGACTTAAATCCCAACAGACAGACAACTTGACTCAACAATGAATTATTATACAGTACATTATAACCTCTACGGGCTTCATTGGCAGAAAGCGTTATAAATGTACACTGTGCTGTTACTCGTGTTTCTGTAATTATGTGATGCGATGCGAGCCGTTACAGCGCTGGGAGGTAATAATAACAAACAGACAATCAAAGGGAGTAACAAGCCATAAAACGCCTAATAAATACAAGTTGTTTTTGGTGGTGGTGAGTGAGGACGGGAAGTGATGCGTGGCGGGGCTTGAGGGGCGTGGCGTGGGCTGGAGGGCTGGCGTACACACACACACACACACACACATAGACAGGAGGTAAGGGAAGGGCTCAAGGGAACGCACACACACGAATACACATAGGTATTTAGGGAGAGAACACACACACACACACACACGCAGATGTTTAAAGAAAGGAACACACACACACACACACAGAATTGAGGATGAGAACACACACACACACACACGAGCGAGGAGGTAGGGGACACACACACAGTAAGGAGGTAGGGGACACACAAACACACACACACAGGAATTGGGGAAGAACACATACACACACACACACACACACACACTGTTCGCCTCTTGCTTTTGTCCTGTATTTGGCAGTGAGTGAGTTGTACCCGGCACTCCTCCTCCAGCCTCTGTAACAATACAAAAAAAATATGTATTAGATAAGGCAGAGAAGCGTATAAAGTTAAAAGAAAATGTAAAGTGAAAATAGAGACGTAAAAATGTCAGGATTATTTTTTTTAGGAGAGAAAACGTGCAGTAGAATGTAGGAATGTAATAATAATAATAATAAAACCTAGTATTATAAAAGTGTGTAAGTAGCCTATATGTGTAGGTATTTTTCTTATAACGCAATGCTCCGTAAACCTGCGGGTCAACGCCAAAAAAAAAAAAAAACACCGACACTGGAGAAATGTTGAGGTAAAACGAGAGGAAAGCGTCAGTGGTCAGCAGATCAGCTATACCGTAGTGTGTTGACATGAGGTACCGTAGTGTGTGTGTGTGTGTGTGTGTGTGTGTGTGACTTTATCCCCTCACGAATGGTTTAATACAATACTATTATATATATAGGCTGCTCTTTACATCTCAGTGATATGGTGGGTATTTAATTAATTTAGTTGTATCTGTGTGTAATGTCATTTTAGATTTTGTGTTAAATAAAAAACTATACTGAAAAAAGTTCAATGACGGTGACATTTTTGAAGCGAATATGAGCCATTTTTTATATTTTCATGGAACTGTTTGTCTAAAAATGTTATCTTTCGCAATATTTGTTCCCAGGCTGCATGGGCTTAATGGATGATACTGTGACTGAATTCTATTTTATTTCATTCTCATATTGACGATGCATTAATAGAACCATAATTTTCTGATAATCCAATATGGTGACCACAGAAGGGGGAGTGAATGTTGGTTGTTGTGAGATTTATTAATTGGTAAAGTCCCCTGTGATCAGATTGGAAGGTCAGCAGGTATTTCAGTCCTGTATTAAAGTCCTGTATTTAAGTCCTGTATTGTGGTCCTATATTTTAGTCCTATATTTAATCCATATATTCCTGTTTTGTGGTAATATTGTATTTTAGTCACGTAGGTTTAACTTGGAATGCGACCCAACTTCTTAGAAGGGAGTGTGGGACGTAATAAAAAAAGAGTGAGTGTATGAGGAACCCAACACACCTCGGCCTCACACACACACACACACACACACACACACACACACACACACGTTCCACTCGGCTGGTTTCCATTCACGTAATTCCTGATGACTTTTTGTTTCAATCGAGTCGAGAATCCCAGCTTTAAAAGAATTATATATAAATACCATGTACAGAGAGAGAGAGAGAGAGAGAGAGAGAGAGAGAGAGAGAGAGAGAGAGAGAGAGAGAGAGAGAGAGAGAGAGAGAGATTCTGACAGGCACAAAAAGAATGGAGAGGAAGTAATTACTATACGAATAATGTTCACAAACTTTAATATATTGATTTAAGGATCGATGGAGAAATAAAAAATATATATAAGCCTCAGACTGATTCCACCATTTTGTGCCACAAATCAACAATTAGGAATATCACAAGAACTTACAATTTTTATAGGATTCTCATCGTGCAACTTAGGGATGGAGAAGGAGAAAGTAGAGGAAGATGAGGGGGAAGTGGGAGAGAGGTTGTATATAGTAGTACCAGTTGTTGAGAGGGTCACTGAGATCACTCCAATATTCACCTCACACACACACACACACACACACACACACACGATGCAGCTGCTGACATGTTAACATCCCAATCACCAGGTGTATACATGTACTCTGGCTCAGTACAACATCCCAGGTGAGTCTAATGAGTTGTCTATCATGCATAACGTCAAGATATTTTAAAGGTTAATAGCATACACGAGTTACGAATTCATTATTTAAACATCGCACAATGCAGGTGATTATTATGAACAGTATATAATTATCTTTATTATAATACTCTGATAATATAAGTGGAATAATACTGTCATATATAGCAATTCAAAGAACTCTGAGATTTATTTCCTTGGTTCTCTCTTCAACCAGATGTGGATATCAACTATTGTCAGCGACTGTACGGTTTGTAGGAGTGGCAAGGCTTAGCTAACACTGCCCTTAGATATTCTCCACACATGGTGAAGTGTTAATTGCATTGTAAATATTCATCCTGGTAATATTCCACACGCGTCAAAATGTAAATTGTATAAAAAATAATTACCAAAACAGACACGTCATCTTCTTTAGTTTATGCCTGGTCATGATTTCTTCATTTTTCTATTAGAGTACAGTCACCATCAAAAGTCTTACACGAGGTAAAATGAGGGTGTTTTGCTGAGTTGCTTGGTTTTTTTTTCTCCGTCATAGTTTGGAAGAATCACAATTAATAGGCGAACCCTTTGAAATTTGAACCTAGGGAATTTTTAATGTTGCCTCGAATCCTGATGTAGCAACTCTCTAACTTTAAGGGAAGATTGATTAGATATTGAAAGAAAGATCATCCTAGACCTGGAAGACTCTGTAGTATTGTCGAGGGTTAAAGCGATAGATAGACTTTGTAGTACGAGGGTTAAAGTGATATATAAATGGGAAAGCTAGTACGACGGAAATATACTGTATGTACTTTACGGGTGAGAGAAGTTTGGTAACGCAAATTGTGTGTGCAAGACGGAAGTGTAGATAACTTTACGAAGGTCATTAAGGCAGGAAACATCTTGGGAAGAATTCATATCAAAGAGAAGTTCCTGCAATTTCCATGTCTGGTCGTTGATAGACAGAAAGGTTGAAGGTTTAGCGACTCACACATCCCCTGTGCATAAAACATTCTGGTCACATCAACAGCTTCCCACCACCACCTAGAGTACACACACACACACACACACCATCTCTCTCTCTCTCTCTCTCTCTCTCTCTCTCTCTCTCTCTCTCTCTCTCTCTCTCTCTCTCCGTTTTGTTTGTCCCCGAGACTGTTGAAGCTTGTCGGTCGGATTGAGAGACGTAATAACGGTACACGCACCTCACTTTAAGGGACGAGGAGGTCACAGAACTTGGTGTAGTTTGGTGTGGCGTGTTTATGTGACTTTATGTGTGACGTGTTGTAGGGTGGTTATGTGTGACGTGGGATGGTTATGTGTGACGTGGTGTGAGGTGGTTATGTGGAATGTGTTGTGGTGTAATGTAATTGTGAGTGATGTGTTGTTTGGCGTTGTGTTGTGTTGTGGTATGTTGTGGTATGATGTGTTGTGTTGTGTTGTAGCGTGTTGTGTTGTGTTGTGTTGTGGGATGGTGTGTTGTGTTGCAGTGTGGTACGGTGTGATTATAAGTGGTGTGTTATGGTATGGTCTGAAGTGGTGTCTTTTCTTTAGCGCACAGTTTTTAGCAATAAAGAAAATGCTCTAACCAACTATAATAAAGTCTCATTGTTAATCTTCATTCTAAAACAAACTGAAGAATTACGATAACCAACGTGACTCAAAATGTTAACACAGGCATAAAGTTATAATACTGACCACAACTGACTTCTCTTAAATTGAATAAAATCGTCTCTAGGTAACTATGATGTAGGTTATCTCTCGACATTGCTAGGGAATAGTGTTGCCCTTAAGAAACAGTGGCAATGATACAGAACAGGGAGCGAGTTCATCCCAGCTAGCCAACCAACCAACCAACCAGCCCGCCAGCCAGCCAGCCATTCTTGCCCTCTCCTCCTTACTCCTCCCGGACGTTGTATCTCACTCCAAGAACAGGATCTCCCCAGGACCATGCCTTAGTTAGCTACTCACTCCGGGGGAACTGCTGGCAAGGTATAGGCTACATGGGTCTAGGTAGGGTTGGTTGGTTGGTAGGGTAGGTCCATGGGTGGGGGGTGTAAGTGTCGGTCGGGATGATCTTGGATATACCAGTCGGTGTTGGTTGGGTTGGTACCAAAACCAAAACCACAGAGGGAGGAAGATGGGGGATGAGAAAGAGAAGGAGGATGAGAAAGGGAGAGAGGCTAGGAGGATGAGAGAGGGAGAGAGAGGCAGGGAGGATGAGAGTGGGAGAGAGAGAGAGAGGCAACTGGGATGAAAGTGAGTGAGGGAGGAATGATGATGAAGGAGAATGAGTGAGGGAGGGATAATGATGAGGGAAAGTGAGTGAGTGAGTGAGCGGGGGAGGATGAGTGAGAGTGAGAGAGTGAGCGAGGGAGGATGAGTGAGAGTGAGAGTGAGTGAGTGATGATAAGGGTGAGAGAGAGGTATAGAGAGAGAGAGAGGGAGCTAGGGACGAGGCGGAAGTAACATTGTATTAGTTAGTGTCTGCCTGCCTGCCTGGGTATGGTTGTCTCAGGGCACCCAGCTGGAACACTAACTCCTACCTCAACCTCACGTCTATACACCCTCACTCATTAACACCATCCATGCACACACACACACACACACATACCATCATCACCTTCTCTGTATACCTCTCTATCATCACCTTCTCTGCACACACTTTCATCATCACCTTCTACACACATCTTCATCATCACCTTCTACACACACCTTCATCATCACCTTCTACACACACCTTCATCATCACCTTCGTCACATTCACCAGTATCATCATCTCTCACTATCATTATTTCTTTCGCTTACTACATCTGGCTGTGTTAAACCTTTGTTAAACTGCGCTTGTTTATTTTAGTCAAGTTATATTTTGTGTTAGTTCACAGGGCCGTGAATTCAAAATGAACTTAGTCCCCATTTAGGTATATTGTGCTTCATATAAATTATGATACATTTTTTTTTAAATATACTAATCATTTGTTAGTCTCACCTATACACAGTGTAATACGGAAATGAATTTATTTAAAAAAAGTACATGGACTAAATTAAGATAACAGGCGGTTTCCTCGAAAAATAACAATAATTTTAATAATTTTGAGTTATTCGATTCCTAATTTCGATGACGATATGTCTGCTTCACCTCTCTTCTTTTCATATACATTAGTGTGTAAATGCATGAGTGTTTCCCGCCCACAGTGAGTTGAGAGGCGTAGTACGTACTGGGAGGCTGGGTGGAGGTGGCTGGATTACTCTGCTTGTGTCCTCCCTTAGATAACATGCTCCAACACACGACATTCCTTGGGGGTCTGCATGGTTTCTCTTTCGTATCTGCATTGTCTTCCTTGTCACCATTTGCCATCATCACTTTACTATTCAACTTTATATACGACTTTATATAAACCTTATATATTCAGCTTTATATAAGTCGTGTTGCTTAGAGTACACGAGTCACTTGAAACCCATCTACCCCCCCCCCAAATAAGAAAATTATATACATTCTAAAAAATAAACAAAAACAAAAAGCCAACAATTTACCCACAAGCCTCTATAACCAAGGATGAGCAACAATACACAACCATTAGTAAAGTTAAGATAAAGGAAAGTTACATCAGCATAATAATTATCTCCATGGCATACAGACATTGTGGTTGTGCAACTGTTTCCACACTCCTCTCCTCTCCTCTCCTCTCCTCTCCCCTCCTCTCCTCTCCTCTTCTCTCCTCTCCTCTCCTCCCCTCCCCTCCCCTCTCCTCCCCTCCTCTCCCCTCCCCTCCTCTCCTCTCTCCTCCCCTCCCCTCCCCTCCCCTCCTCTCCTCTCGTCTCCTCTCCTCTCGTCTCTCCTCTCCTCTCCCCTCCTCTCCCCTCCCCTCCTCTCCATCACACCACCAGGCCAGGCTCCACCCACACGTATACAGTTAAGCTAACTCCTTCACGGTTCCTCGCATTTTTTTCTTTGTGTATATTATGCTGGATCAATCTATTTGCCTATTGTCAGATGCCATATCATCCATTGGAAATCACCAAGACACTGTTTGACCCCAGTATTAAAAAAAAAAAATCGCGTTCCTTTCAATGTATACCTAAGATTAATATTCTCTGGGTTTAAAGACTTTTATACTTATGATTTATATATATTCATTTAAGTTTGATATGTTAGGCTCAGTGACCGACAAGAATGAAAACGCTTTCTGATCAGTTTATTTAAAAGCATCCTATCTTAGCGAACTACTGTAACCCAATACAACCTAGCCTAATCCAACTACAGTATCTACACCTATAGCTTAACTCAACCTTGAATTAAGTAGATTCGGTTAAATATCGTTTGGAAGCTTCGCATTTTGGTTATCCGAAAAAATTTACAGCTATATTTGGTACTGACCCCAAAATATATTACTGTGTGTGTGCCTCCCTCTGGTGTGTAGCGAGGAGGCCAACATTCACTGACATACTATTTACTTTACAAACAGGTGAATTTCTCCTGAATGGTTGGTGTTGGTGGATGGAGGCACCGGGTTCACACTCCCTCTCTATACAATGTCCACTAACCTCCATTCACACACTAAATATATTTTTTTCTCCAAGTAACATGTTGTATAAAGACGACCAACAATACAATAGTCAAAATAGTGCATAGACCTTGAGGAAATATATAACATTAGTCGCATATTGTGGCCTCGACGATCTTATATATATATATTTATTAAAAAATATTATATTTTTATTATGCAGTATCAATTTTCAGTCTAAATAAGAAGAAAATATTAACCCGAATCCCAAGAGCTCTCGTTTGTTCACCTTCCCAGACGATGTAAATATACCCGAAAGCTCTTGAGAAAAGACTATTTCATTTCCTATTGTGGATACAGCACCAGTGGCCATCAAAAATTGTGTCCCATCCACTCATCCCTGAACACTGATGACTGAAAGATCTCAAGTGTATAACGGTATAGGTTGGTGTTACATTATGTCTAGGTTTGAAAGCAGGAATTCACATACAGGTTTCACTTTATCCTAACACGGTTTACTGTGATATGTGTTACTAAAATAAACGAGGATCCCCAACTTATATTTGTAACAACAACAAAGCATACTTTAGAGTGGTTTAATCTCAGGGTCTAAAGTGATAGTCAAATCATCCCTGAAAAGTAGACATGTAAATAACTAATTAATCAACATTAAGTATCCTAAAGATGTTTACAATGAGTTACAAACATAAAAGCTTTTCAAGGAGTGTGACAGTGAAGTACAAATGATGCGCTCTTTGCACCTTAGTGTTAATTAAACCTCCGGTGACGAGGGTTGTTGCTTTATGACGTCAAATATAAACTTTCTCCATCCTAAGGTCACGGTCGTGCTTCCTCCATCTTGCAGTTCGTTTTAAAGGTTGTAGATAGTAACCACAAATATTGAAGAAGCTTAATTAAGAGAAGCCTCGTTCTCGCTTACTGAGCCTGACAGTATAGATATCAACCAAATTATATTCAGTACATCACCCCCCCCCCAGCAAGACACCCCACGAGGCCCACCAGACTATACATGTAACAGCTGATTAGTATGACAGCTGATTCGTATCAACGAGTTTCCACCGGTGTAACAAGAGTTGTGCTTCCTAGTTGTTCCCCAGGATATAGGCTGTCAGGTTGGCTGGAGGATTGTTCGGTTATTGTTGTTGTTGTTGAAGTTCCTTAAGCTGTCTTGATTGTTTGGTTGGTGGTGGTATAATCTCTTTTACCGAAGTGTAATATGACAGGAAACCTTTACAAACACACACACTCATACAACCTCAAATTCACCCATACGCTCAAGACCTCTCTCTCTCTCTCTCTCTCTCTCTCTCTCTCTCTCTCTCTCTCTCTCTCTCTCTCTCTCTCTCTCTCTCTCTCTCATCGGAAATCTTATATAATGGAAGAGAACACGTTTTATAAATCAGATTCAGCATCTTTATGACGGCAGGGGTTTTCTGCGTACCCATCCCACAGACCCAACCAACCAACCAACCAACCAACCAACCAGAACAAAGAAGACAGTGTCGGTAGGAACCACTGACTGACGGCTGGTTGTATGTATGTACTGGGTTGTATGTACTGTACATACACTGGTTGGCTTTTCAATGGACGGACAGACGGCTTGAGCTTCTCTTGCCAACAAACATTCTTATTGTTGTCTACGTGTCCTTGTTGTAGTTGTACCCTGAAAGATTTGGGAATGACATACATACATACATACATGGTTCGGGGTTGTGAGCTGAGGTTTACTTTAGCTTGTATGTATCCACCGGTACGTTTTGGGAAGCTAGGGAGTATTGAATCCAAACTTAATTAGACAGTTTATACCTACAGAGGCTGATGAATATTTCCGTTTACTGGCTATGTTGCTGAGGAAGATTGCTGGGAATAATGTTATCAATGATACTTTCCTTCCCTTCTCTTGATATTATGTCCTTTTTAGTGTTAGTTAGCATCACACAAATAGATATGTAGTTATATTTCATTGCTACAGGTCTCATCGTTGGCTAAAAAAAAAACTATGTATAAAAAACGAAAAATCTTGAGTACATATATTAAACACCATCTTGTAATGTCTTATATAATGATAGTAGTGAGTCCCCGGTCTGTTCCTTCCCATGTATCTGTTTTAGGGAAGGTGAAAGCAAAAGGTGAGAAGGAGTAAATATTATGAGTGAGGAGAGAAGGGAAAGGTGGGAAGGAAGGTGAAGGCGAACGGTGAGAATATGTTAGTAGTAGAAAGGGAAAAGGTGAGGGATGAAGTAAGGAAAGACAAGTGGTGGATGAAGGTAAAAATAAAATAATATAAAATAAAATAAAATAAAATATAATTACACAATATAATATAAAGATAAATATAGAGGTGGTGGAAAAGATAAAAGAAATACAAGGAAATAAATATGACGTATTATCTGTTAAACTTTAAACAACGGATTAAAGCTTATGCATTTTGCCTTTAAATGGTTATATTCTGTGGAGGGTAAAATGGAGGGTTACTGATTCCTCCAAACGGTGCTACAACACAGGATACCCCACCCGGAGAACCTGTTTTCTGGTATAGTTTGGAGGAATCACTAACCCTCCAATCTAACCACACGAGAATACTCCACCTTAATTAACTAACACTGGACGAATTGCCTTGTCGACTGGAAGTAATCTTGGCGTTCATAAAACTTGAAAATATTCCACCTAATTTGTGAACCACTAAACACATTTTAGGTAGCTAGCAAAAAAATGTTCAAGTAATAATAGAATGTTTTAATTATTATCACAGGAAATATGAAACCCTGAGTTCAAGGATATAATATTACGGTACTGGTGTAATTATATAGAATTTGGCTTGAAATTAATTTGACACAGTGCAATGCCCATTTCAGCTTACCTTGTAAAATGCAAACACGTATATAATTGAATACTCGAACCATTACATGTTGTATGTAGCTTTTTATATCATTATTTTTAGTTGAACTTTGATGTGTATGTGTGTGTGTGTGTGTGTGTGTGTGTGTGTGTGTGTGTGTGTGTGTGTGTGTGTGTGTGTGGTACCTGAAATCATCTCAAGAAAAAAGCCTGTGATGCTATCGACAAACTGAAAACGTATTGGTCCCTCCAAACCATGTGAAGAAACATACAAGCTAAGTAAAGACGTTGCTTTCTGGCATAGTTTAGGGGGAGTCAGTATAGTCACCAGTCAATATGTCGGCAAACATTACAGACGCCCATAAATAGAAAAAGTTGCCAGGGTGATGATGACATACAAAACCGGTATATAATAAACTTTGAACAACTCATTTCTGCGAGGTTTGTTTACAAGTGACTCACAACGCGGCGGCAAGAGGCGATGTTTTTGTAATAGGAATGGAAAAAACTTGCAAAGGATAAACACGGGGGGAAATAAATGTCAGGAGCGAGGCGAGAAATATCAACCAATCAGGGTCCGAGAATATGGGAGCGTTGCCATGTCTCACTCGAAGTAATAATCATGTTTACGTTAATTATCCGTAATTTAGTGACCTCATTGTCTCGCGTTGAGGGAAATTTATTACCTGTAATCTTCTAGGACTTGCCATTTGTATAATATCTCATGACTCCATAACCTGGAAAAATAAAATGTTAGGAAGGTATCTGATTCCTCCAAACTATGTCACTACAACACAACAGATCCACTATTATGAACACTATGATCGTCTGTTTCATGGCATAGTTAGGAGGAAGTAGTAGCCCCCCAATTTAACAAAAAAGAGAGAGCCTCACCTTAAAGGAAATTTGATATGTTTGCTATTATTACGTTATGACATTACGACGTCGGAATTCTAAAGTCTCTGAAGGTACAGGGCATTTTCTGGTTAGCCTTCATTCAGTGGGTGACCTCGACTCCATTGTCTGACTAACATAAGGTAATATGTTGAAAGGTAGTATGACAGGTTAGGGATGGGTTGGAGGGTTGGAGTGGTTTCAGTTGCCTTAAAAAAATATAGTTGGGTTGCTGTACAGTCACGAGTACTAATAATAAGTATCTGGGTGTGCTTCTAATACCTATAGAGACAGTAAATAAAAGCACAGTAAGATCTCCATTAGAATTAGTTCGTTGGTGAATTGAACTGTTCAAAACTTCAACCAAATCTGTATACTTATTAGTGCTCGTGACTGTACATACATACATCACAAAAGGTTAAAACAATAGAATCTACAACATCTCTGGGGTCGAAGTTCATAAAGACCAAGGTTCCCCCCATCTGTTAAATGGTACATACATGGGACTGGAGTGGATGTGTGGTTCCTATAATCTCGTGATATGGTCCTGTGTTGTCATTTATTTCAGTCAGTCACGAAAGGTTCCACCACTACCACCACCTCCACCACCCAGAAAACACAACCACCATCACTAGCACCATTACTACTGCACCATTATCATCAGCACCATCACCACCATCATCCTCTCTATTATTACGACCACAATTACCATCATTATCTTCAATACCACTACCACCACCATCTCTACTACATTTTTTACGACCACAACTACCACCACTATCCTCAGCACAACCACCACCATCATCATTTCTACTATTACGACCACAATAACCACTATCATCATCAGCACCACTACCACCACCACCATCTCTACCAATACGACAACCATTACCATCACTTCTACTACTATTACGACCACAACTACCACCACCATCTTCAATAATACCATCACCACAACCACCATCTCTACTACTATTACGACCACATTTACCACCACAACCACCATCTTCACTATTACCCCTTCCACAATCACCGCCACCACTCACTCACTCACTCACTCGCTTCTCACAGCTCGTCCAAACCAAATCCTCTTCCCCACTTTACACGCACTTGTCAGGCGGCATCACGAGGCTTGATAATGAACACGCGAATTGGCCAAAAGTCACGCTGATACACCAACTCTTTTCTTAGGTAACTGTGACAGCGTGACGTTTTGATTGGAGCCTCACGAAGTAGTCGGGGGAGGAGGGAAGGAGGGAGGAGAAGTGGTTGTGAGGGAGGTGGGCATGGGGGGGATTGAGGGGGATGTTTTTAGGCAGGTGGCTGGTTGGTTGGTTGGTTGGTTGGTGGGGGACATGGGGTGGATGATGGACGACCCTACTGGAGGTTAAACATTCTCTCTCTCTCTCTCTCTCTCTCTCTCTCTCTCTCTCTCTCTCTCTCTCTCTCTCTCTCCAGTTTTTTCTTTCTAACTTTCTCTTTTTTTTTCAAACTGCCCCACCTCATCTCATATTAACTTCCCCCGTCCCTCATCCCCCAATACCCACCCAGCTCCCATTATACTGTCCCCACACTTCTTATCCACTTATCCGACCCTCTCCCCCACTCCATATCTGTTTACCTTCCCCTTCCACACACCTGCCAGTCCGTTATCCCTCCACTATCCCTACACTCCCCTGCACCTCGTTGCCCTTCGATTCTTGTCATTCTGCACTTTTCCTTTCTTTTCTTCCTTCCCCTGCCATTTAACTATTCATCCCTCCTCTCTCATAGTCTCTCCTCCCCTTCCCTCCCATGGTTTCTCTCTTACCCTACTTCCCTTCCCTCCCCTTTGTCTCTCTCTTACTCTCATTCTTTCCATTCCCCCTGATCTCTCTCTTACCATTCTTCCCTCCCCTCCTCCCGTCTGCACCTCACCCCCGACCCTTTCCCCCACACTCTCCCTCTCGTTTCCAGTAAAAGTGAAATTCCTCTCAAAACATATCACATCTATTTTCGTCTCGACCGAAGCGTGAGTCCGCCAACATCCTCCACAACACAGAACACAAGGCGAGGTCATGCAGTAGTCACATACACCAGGCTGTCAGAGAAGAAAGTTAAAGTGTGTAGGTTCGCCGGCATTATTCATCATTAATAAAAAACAAACAAATAAGAAATACTATAAATCCTAATGTTTTGCTTGTTATTGTTCTCACGTGTTGGCTATGATGCTGTTTTGCTACTGAAGAATTAACTTTTCCCACAACTGATTAACCTACATAGAAAATCTTGTTCTAAGAGTTAACTTTTGTAAAGGAATGAATACCTACAAGCAGTCTGACCCTACACAAAAATTCTCGAAAACAATAATATAAAAGCTTACTACAGTATTCCTTTCTTAGTTACTTTCCGCTAATGGCATAAATAGGTGAGGTACAGTATGTGTGTAATAACTTGGGACAGTGCATGTGACGTTGCTACACCAAGAATATGATATATACACCTTTTATGGTGAATTGTTAAGGCAATATTAGTCATCGTGTGGGACGCCGATGAAAATATAATAATAATAATTAAAATGGGCAGACACGCATTGGTAAAGTTCACGGGTACAAAAGGTTGAGTGGAGATTTTAACAGGGTCAAGTGTAGTGAGCTTTATTAGTGTTGTGGGATTGTGGCTGATGTTCTATAAAATCCTTGTGTTGTTGATTCTCTCTGGTATTTTTTTTTTTTTTTCGTATCCGTCGCGGCTCAGTAGTAGAAGCTTCAACTCTCAGAATCAATCAAATAGTTACAGTGTAGTGGTGTAGAATACTAACTAAACTTTCTAGCAAAGTAGCTGCAATTGATTTTATTAATTTTATATATATTGTTTATTTATTTTATTTATTTATCTTACTTTTTTTTTATATATAGATGTGATGTGAGGGAAAGTTAGCTGCATGAAATGGATAAGAGGAGAAAGGGAAGGAATAGGAAGATAGTGTAGTTAGCAGAAGAGATGATTGATGGCAGATGTGTGATGGTGAAGATGGATAGCAAGGAGATGTGGATGGACAGGATATAAGTCGAGTGTGGTTGGGATATAGTCAACGTTTATCCTATGGGTCTAGATGTAGATGGAGTTAGTAGAGATGTTTATAATATACTGTGTGTGTGTGTGTGTGTGAGTGTGTGTGTGTGTGTGTGTGTGTGTAGTTGTTGCTGGTTGTTGAGGTGGTTTGAGTGAAAGTAAGCATGGAGTAAGTAAAGGTGTTTATAATATACTGTGTGTGTGTGTGTGTGTGTGTGTGTGTGTGTAGTAGTGGTTGTTGGTTGTTGCTGTGGTTTGAGTGGAGGTAAGCATGAGAGGAGAGGAAGTGACGTCAGCATCAGGTCATCCACGAGACTTGGCAAGGGTCTCAAGTCTGGATGGATGCCCCGGGTGTTTAGTGTTGCTCCACCTGCTGGCTTGTACTCTCTCATCTACACATTCTATTTGTACAGGCAATGATTGTAGTAGATGCATTTCTCTGTTAGTTGCTAAGATTACATATACACACACACATACACACTCTCTCTCTCTCTCTCTCTCTCTCTCTCTCTCTCTCTCTCTCTCTCTCTCTCTCTCTCTCTCTCACACACACACACACACACACACACACACACACACACACACACACCACCAGTATGACCATGTGTTATGTGCATATTTGTTTGTGTGAATGTGTGTGCGTGCTCCTATATAATTTTACATGCCATTAAATCATTCACAAAAAACAAAGCTAGTTTATATTCAATTATTTATATCAACATCTGGCCAATGTGTACTTTCTACTGAACCACATTCCTCTCAAAGAATCTGTCTGGTTTGGTCATACATGTGAGAGAGAGTAATACAACATGATATACATTACTTACACGATAGGCTTATAAAATTATAACACTACCAGAATAAAAAAAAATAGTGCCGTGTATAATTAGGCTGATGGCTTCGTTCTTCCATGTATGTGTTATTGAAAGGATGGGTTGGTGGATATTAAATGAGTAGAAAGAGGTATTATTTGCATAGAAACAATACCTGATTCATATAACAATAAAACAACGCCAGCCTCCACTCAGTCATAAAATATACAAGTTTGAACCATTTTCTAAATTCAAATGATTGATGTAGATCATTTGGTTCATGTATAGAAATACAAGGAAAATACATATGCATGATATCAAGTTAATTAAAGAGGTTTATTTTGTACGAAGGGTCCACTTATACAGTATAATTATTGTTTAGCACAGAATTAATTTTACGGTAGGTTCCTGAATTAAGGTGAAATTCTTATGTTGGTGAATTGGAAGGTATCTACTATCTGATTCCCTTCCTTCTAACTACTGTAACAAATATATACTAGAAAACAGACGCCCTCGGTGTTACTACTAACAGGGGATCTATCTGTTTCGTGGCTTAGTTAGTCAGGAGGAATCAGTATATTATAGCCTTCCAATTCACCAACAAAAAGAATTAATCTCCCCATCAATTGTGTGTGTATGTGACTTTTAATTAAACTGGTCTGGTGAATGCAGGTATAAAAGCAACAGCAGGTTCCGTAGAGAGAAGGAGTGAACGGGTGTGTGTGTGTGTGTGTGTGTGTGTGTGTGTGTGTGTCGGAATAGGCAAGGTAGGAGGAACATTTGTATACTTGCATGACCACACGAGGAATGTAGTCCGCTAACAATCATATAATTATAGCTGTTGACATTACAAGAAGCAGAACCAACAGGAGTTTTATATATAAGCCGCTGGGGTGATGCAGATAGATAGATAGATAGATAGATATATTAAGAGATAGATGGATGGATGAATAGATAGATAAATAGATAGATAGATAGGTTGATTAATAGAGAGATAGAGAGAGAGTTAGATAGATCGATAGAGAGATAGATAAAGAGATAGATACAACCAAGTCATTAATTTTATTTATTTGCCTATCTCTCATTTAAGTGTAGTGCAATGTGGTGTGTATTGTAGTGGTGTGGTGTGATGTGATGTGGTGTGGTGTGGTGTGGTGTGGTGTGGTGTGATGTGGTGTGATGTGGTGTGGTGTGATGTGGTGTGATGTGGTGTGATGTGATGTGGTGTGGTGTGATGTGGTGTGGTGTGGTGTGGTGTGATGTGATGTGGTGTGGTGTGATGTGGTGTGGTGTGGTGTAGTGTGGTGTAATACTATACAACATTATAGTGGTGGATGAGTGTGTATATAACAGTGATTTAAGGATCCTGTTATGTAGTCAGAAATTTGGGGATAAACGAGTCCTTCAAATATCGCCACGAAACACACACCTATAATATGGAAGGAGCTAAATTGTTGTTGCGTGGCATCGTCAGGAGGAATCAGAAGCCTCCATATTCTGTACACGATTACAGAGTCCTTCATTAATGTGCTGTGGTGTTTGTGGTAAAGTATTTGTTTGGTTATATCATACCTTGAAGGCCTTCTAATTAATCTCTTCATGTGTGACAGGATATTATTAATTAAGGTATCTTTTTCGTGGCGTGGTATGGAGAAATTGGTAAACTTCAATTCAATTTGTTCTGATAATAGATTACGGTACGGTAGCCAACCTCTCATAATTATCATCCCCGCAAAGAAAACAACCCATAAATCAAGTAGTTTATAAATTTATAGGTTACCTATTATAGTCCATTGGTGCTCCATCTTTTCTAAATATATATACTGTGTGTATATGATTTATATACTTGGTCGTCACAACTAGCAGGAATTGTTTACATGTTAGAATCTCTAATAATTACTGTCCGTCGGCAGATAAGCATCTATTTTTCTTATTGTTACCAGTGCAATATATATAAGTACTCATTGTAACTCACTCGCAATTATTAGTTTATATGCTTTTATTTGTTATATAACCATTTCAATACTTAATCATTGGCACAAATCTGCATCAGATATGACAAACATAGAACAGTGCATATTTTCTTGGTTACCCCTAAAGTTTTGAAGAAGCATATTTTCTTTAGATGTTAGGAACAACGAAAACGAAATTTTAGTGGAGAGACAAATGTGTCTTGCTATACTGTACTATACGTACCAAGTTGTTGTTGTTTTTTGGCAAGCCTTGTTACAAAATACAAAATTATTTTAGTGAAAGAAATTGATATTTTTTATATCAGAGTAACAAATGACTTGTAAGAAAGTGCAAGTGTAAATCAAAGGCCCTTAATTAATTAAAGGCAATTACTGTTAAAACACCTTCACTAAAGTTGGAGGTAAACGAGTCCTTCAAATATTGACACGATACACCACCTATATGATAGTAGCATGTTCTGTGGCATAGTCAGAGGGAATCAGAAGCCTCCAATTGTCATACACGATTACACGGTCCTAAATTACATACCTTAAATTACAAGATCTACAATAATCGTCCCAATGGATCTGGTTATATTTTCTAAGTCAATATATATGATGACATTATTTTTATGGACCCCCTGGCGGATTATATGTCAATAGATGTGCAGCAACAGCCAGACACATAACCCACACACACCAAACATATTAATGCTTCTTATGGTGTGTACAAGTTATGCATTTTAATTATTCTTCCTTACTGTACTACATCACAGGACTATGACGGAAATGGCATACCAAGTGATGAACCTTGGGAAATCTTAACTAACTCTGTCAGAAGGTCAGTGTGTTGGTCCAGATTTGATTGCTTGTGTCTGCTTGTTTGTATATTTGTTGGTCTGTTTCATTGTTTGTCTGTAATTAGGTTTATGCCTGTGGGGTGGACTGGAGCTACGAACGAAAATGTCTCCATTCCAAAGTTTATTTAATTCACTTTTGTTAATTTTTCATTGAGGGGTTAGTGGCCCACTGTATAACAAAGGGCTTCTTACACGTTGTCCTCTGTGTCTGTGAGACTGTGTGACGGAATAAACCTCAGAGGCTATAGGCACCACAGATATTTATGATGGTTGAGTGACAAAACAAAACATCACTGGCATTTGTATCTCTCTTGCGGGAAATCACTTATAATAACGTTCAAAGCTTTGATAATCAATTCAATTAACCCATATACAACATTCTACTGCATACAAAACAAACTAGACGAACGCAACAGATTTAGTGGGGCTTTCTATTATGGGTAAAATAAACGACTTCTAAATCCTCCAAACTACTCTGCAAAATCAATCCCGTGGTATTATAATGAAGTCTTAATCTGTATCTTGGCAGTCTTTGGAGGAATCAGTAACCCTTCAAATACTAACCCACCACAGAAAGCCTTCCTTAACTCTATAACATAAAAACCCCGTCTTTCAGAAGTCAATGTTTGGTGTCGAGTACTGACGGTGTTTAAGTTACAATCATGAGCTTTACAGTCGTGGCCTCTGTCTCCTCCAATCATGATTATCCTCACCAGTGATCAGTAGAGCAGGAGTGAATCCGGCCTGGCGAGTCTCGTGTCCTGGGTAATTATATTCAATCTGGTTCCCTGCTTGGTTAGGTTTTGACCCGACACTCGACGACCAACCACTGAAAATTCAAGAGGCGAGGCCGCATCAGGTGATTAGGGAATTTATTCGCTTCAAGAAAATTTATCCTCGATCGTTTGATCTGGGATTCGTCGAGAAAAAAATAAAGAGTATGCATCAGCCTCTAAAATACACCTAACATAACCTCGCTACTCAGTTAAGGGACCCTGTGATGTAGTAAAAAAAAAAATTGGAGATAAATGAGTCCTTCCAAGATTGCCACGAAACACCACCTATATATGGACGGAGCTTGTTTCGTGGCACGGTCAGTAGGAATCAGTAGCCTCCGATTTTCATACACGATTACAGGGTCCCTTAATGATAGAGTCGTAAATTGATAGTGACTGAATCCTAAACACCATAATACTGCCATCTTAACCAAACTACCAATCGTACCAGATTATGGATGAGGCTTAGTCAGGCGATAAGTCAGTGTAAAGTATGAAGGGAGGGACTGTGGTAGTCCTGGCAGTCTGTGTGTTGTGGCACGAGATGGGTCCTGTCTCATGGGGAGGAGTAATATGTTGTCGGAGAATTGGAGGGTAGTGATTCCTCCAGATTATGTTACGAAACAGATTCCCTTCTTCTATACAGAGGAAGTCCATTTTCTGGCATAGTCTGAGGGACCAGTAGCTCTCCAAAATTCGTCCACGACAGCTTTACCTCTTAAACACAGTTTGCTTTTTAGTTACCCTTATTGCAATATTCTGACGCTTGCGAACAGGCTTTTGAACATTAGAATTAGTTTTTGGGCTTTTATACACAAAAAACATTACTGTGGATTTTTCTTTTTCTAAAGATGTCTGACAAATGTCGGATTTTTAGATATTTTTACCCGCCTGAAACCTGCCACACTGTCACCTCTGCATGGCTCGCCCACTACCATGAGATCAACGCAATATATTTATGGTATTCAGGAATTTTTAGTGGACAGCAGAATGTGGGTGAGGAGGGAGAAGATGAAGGAGGGAAAAGAGAATTAGGATGAATTAGGAGGAGGAGGAAGAGGAGGGGAAGGGAAGGAGAAGGGGGAGGAGGAGGGGGGAAAGGGAATTAAGGAGAAGGGGGAGGAGGAGCGTTAAGATGAGAGGAGCAATAATTAAGACGATGATGAGAAGAGGAGAGCAAAGATGAATGGTAATGAAGGTCACATAAAGACAGGTTCACTAATGAGGAAGACTGGGGAGGAGGAGGAGGAGGAGGAGGAGGAGGAGGAGGAGGAGGAGGAGGAAGAGGAGGAGGAAGAGGAAGAGGAGGAAGAAGAGGAGGAGGAGGGAAAGGACCAATAAGATGGGGACACGAAGAAAAATAAGAGAAGGAAGAAAGAGGAGGAAAATTAAGAGAAGGGAGAAAGAGGAGGAAAATTAAGAGAAGGGAGAAAGAGGAGGAAAATTATGAGAACATCAAGCGTGTTTATGTCGATGGAAGAGGAAGAGGAGGAAAAGGAGGAAAATAAGTATAATGGGGACTGGATAAGGACTGGAAAAAAATAAGGGAGGGAAATAGAAGGAAGAATAAAAGTAAGGATAAGAGAAGGAGGGAAGAAGAAGAAGAGGAGGAGGAGGAGGAGGAATAGAGAGAAAAAAAGAGGATGGAAACAGAAGGGAGGAGAGGAGGAGGAGGAGAAAAATGAAAAGAGGGGGGAAATGAAGAAAAGAAAAGGAGAGGAGGAGGAAGATGAAAAGAGAGGAAAAAAGAGGAGGTAGAAAGAAGGAAAGAGAAGAGTAGGAGGAAAAGGAGGAGGAGGAACATGAACAAAAGGGAAAAAGAAGAGGAGGAGGAGGAACATGAAAAGGGGGGAAAGAAGAAAGGAATAGAGGAAGAGAACAAAGATTCAAAGAAGGGAAAAGGGAGGAGGAAGGAGAAGAAGAGGAAGAAGAGGAGGAGGAGAAGAAAGGAGAAGGAGGAAGAGGAGAAGGAAGATGAAAAGAGAACTAAGCCGAGTTTACTGTGGATGGCTGGTGGTATTTTTTTTTTCTCTCTCTCTTTACAATAGCTCGTTTACTAAACCAGATTTATTTGTGGTTATCAGAGGCTGGTGGAGAGCTATCTGGTTTTATGAAGAAGTGAGGGGGAAGACAGTGAGGGGAGTGATGGTGAGGGAGGAAAGAGGTGAGGGGAAGGGTGACAGGAGAGATGATGAGGGAGGAAAGAAGTGAGGGGAAGGGTGACAGGAGAGATGGTGAGGGAGGAGAGATGGTGAGGGAGAAAAGAGGTGAAGGAGAAGACAATAAGGAGAGACTATAGGTGAGGTAGAGATTGCAATAAGTGAGGAAGGGGTTAAATCAGTAAGGAAGGGAGGGAGAGAAAGGAGGCAAGGTAAGGGAGAGATAACAAGGAGTGAGATGAGCAGCTATAGTGTAAAGTGAAGTAAAGATTAAGATAAGCAGTGATACGAGGCAAACAAGGGCAGGTAGCGTTGGTGAGGGTGGAGGTAATTAAGACACTACAAGGTAACATTATAACAAATTAACTCAGCTACCAACACACACGGTATCTGATGAGTCCAGGGTTCTGCCACTACGGATATTCTCTTACACAGTATGATGATGATAGTCTGGTCTGGTTGGTTGGTTGGTTGGTTGGTTGGGTGGTTGTTTGGTTGGTTGGTTGTTTGGGTGGTTGTTTGGTTGGTTGTTTGGTTGGTTGTTTGGGTGGTTGTTTGGTTGGTTGGTTGTTTGGTTGGTTGTTTGGTTGGTTGGTTGGTTGGGTGGTTGGTTGGTTGGTTGGTTGGGTGGTTGGTTGGTTGGTTGGTTGGTTGGTTGGTTGGTTGTTTGGGTGGTTGGTTGGTTGGTTGGTTGGTTGGTTGGTTGGTTGTTTGGTTGGTTGGTTGGTTGGGTGGTTGGTTGGTTGGTTGGTTGGTTGGTTGTTTGGTTGGTTGGGTGGTTGTTTGGTTGTTTGGGTGGTTGTTTGGTTGGTTGTTTGGTTGGTTGGTTGTTTGGTTGTTTGGGTGGTTGTTTGGTTGGTTGTTTGGTTGGTTGTTTGGTTGGTTGTTTGGTTGGTTGTTTGGTTGGTTGTTTGGTTGGTTGTTTGGGTGGTTGTTTGGTTGGTTGTTTGGTTGGTTGTTTGGTTGGTTGTTTGGTTGGTTGTTTGGTTGGTTGTTTGGTTGGTTGTTTGGGTGGTTGTTTGGTTGATTGCTTGGTACCTTGTTAACTTGTACACACACACACACACACACGCACGCGATTACACACACAAGTAATCACATGCATATATTATACACACTCTCGCACACACACACACACATGCATGAAAATAGTTTCCAAATAACACTTACAGAATTATTTAGATGGACCTGCTTCAGAACCACATTTGAACACGCAGCTCATAAACACTCACATGCACTCCTTCTTAGACTATGCAGTTATTTACGTACAGTATATACATTATCAACACACACACACACACACACACACACACACACAAGTGGGAAGCAAATGGAGGAGGGAAGATAAGGAGAATGAGGCGATTACAAACATGCATTATGGTTAAAGTGAAGGTGGGAAGATGATGATAAGAAGAGTGAGTGTAGGTGAGGTGAGGTGAAGTAACCATTGAGGTGAAGCACAATGTAACAGGGAAAGAATACAGGTGGAGGGCGTTCACTGCTTAGGTGGAGTCTAGAGAACAGTGCATGTGAGGCCCAGTAAAAAAAAAATAGTGGAGGAGTGGATAGTTGTGGTGGATGGTAGAGGATTGTGGAGGATAGGTGGAATTTGTAAACAGTGACATGCAGATGGGAGGGAAAGTTAGAATGTTAAAGGGAAACCAAGGCAAGAAAGAGAAGACTGTTTATGTCGTGTGAAAAAAAGATTTAAGTAGAAGGAGGTGAATTGAAGGAAGAAAAAGGAAGGTGAAAACAAACCAGGAGGGGTAGAGGGAAGGATAGAGAGGACAGACCTTTGGTGATGGAGGGATAGAGAGAATAATAGGCATGCAAGGGTAGGTAGAGAAAAGAAGTAATGGGGGTAAAGTTGATGCGATGGAGGAATATTTTCAAGAGAAGGCAAAGAGAGAGGGAACAGGACAAGGTATGGGAGAAGGAAGAGAGAATGAGATAGGAAGGTAAAGGAGAAGAGGGAGGATGAGGGGAGGTAAGAGAGGTCAGAATAAGGTATAGAAAAGATGAGGGAAGGAAAGAAGGGAGAAGGAAAAGGTAGACAAAGATGAGGGAAGGAAAGAGATGGGGGCAGGAAAAGGTAGACAAAGATGAGGGAAGGAAAGAAGTAAGAAAATGTAGACAAAGATGAGGGAAAGAAAGAGATGAGGGCAGGACAAGGTAAACAAAGATGAAGGAAGGAAAGAGATGGGGCAGGACAAGGCAGGTTCAGTGAGGCAAGAGGGGACAGGGCAGGCCAAGTGGCGACGTGCCCTGCCTGCCAGAAGAGGGCGGTGCTCAGGGCATGACAAGCACAGGAGGGAAGGAGGGAGGAGGAAGGGAGAGAGAGGACAGTATAGGAGGGGGATGGAGGGAGGGAGGAAGGGAGAGAGAGGACAGTATAGGAGGGGATGGATGGAAGGAAGGAGGAAGGGAGAGAGAGAAGAGTAGGAGGGGGATGGAAGGAAGGAGAAAGTGATGTAGGAAAGAAGGAGGAGGGAGGCAGGAAAGAGGAAAAGGAAAGTAAGGGGTACATCAGGGAAGCATTCAGTCTAGAAAGGAAGGAAGGAAGGAAAGAGGCAGGAGGGAGAGGGAAGAATGAGTGATGAGGGAGAGAGGGAGGAAAGGGTGAGGAAGGAAAGAGGGAAGGTAGGAAGGAAGGAGGGAAGGGTGAGGAAGAAAAGAGAAAAGAGTGAGAAAGGAAAGAGGGAAGGGTGAGGAAGGAAAGAGGGGAGGATGAGGAAGGAAGGAGGGAAGGGTGAGGAAGGAAAGAGAAAAGGGTGAGGAAGGAAAGAGAAAAGGGTGAGGAAGGTAAGAGAAAAGAGTGAGGAAGGAAGGATGGAGGGAGGGTGAGAAGAGGAGCGTGTCTCAAACCTCCAGGGCAGCCTACCGCAACACACGAAAAAAAAAAAATGTTGAGTTATTCCAAAAACCCCAACCATTTTATTTTCACTCCTATAATTTCAGACAATGTTTTCTCGTATTTTTTCGTCACTATGTCTATGTTCTGGCTGTTTATACTGTATTTTGGAGGAGTTTGTGGTTGAAATTGAGAAAACCACCAATAGTAATGTATGATCTTTCCATGACTTTTCTGGCTTGCCCACACCCCTTCTTTATCAAGTTTCCTTCACCCCCTCACTATCAGAGAAAATACGAGTAAATGGTGGTGAAGTAGAACGAGGAATAAATGGTTGCCTTTTTATTCTCCAAGCAGAGCCACAAAACAGGTAACTTAGGAAAATACTGAGGTAAACTAGTTGTCAAGGCAAGAAAGAGAGAGAGAGAGAGAGAGAGAGAGAGAGAGAGAGAGAGAGAGAGAGAGAGAGAGAGAGACAGACAGACAGACAGACATTGCTATCAAGGGATGGTCAGATTCAATAACCTTCTCAGCGTCCGTCCACCTGCCTAAAACAAATACACACACACACACACACACACAATCACACGCGCAAGCACACAATCACACACACACACACACATCGACACACACACACAGACACACACACATAACCAGAAACATATACACACAGTCAAACATACACACACCCCACCCACAAACACACACACACACCCACAACCACCCTCCTATTTAATTGTGTTGTTGACTCCGGAACACTCATGATTATGCGGTTCACTGTGTCGTTATCTCAGACCTGAATCCCAAATAATTATATGTCCCGAGTCTACACTATTATTAGTAGCCTATAATATTATCAGATGCATTCATTAGTGTGTACAAACAAACAAAGGAATGATAGATACAAGCAACGTTAGGCATTCTCGCTCACTCTAGTTAAAGTTTATGAGCTAACTTTGTGTGTGTGTGGGGGGGGGGGGGTTATATTATTATGTTCCGGCACTGAATTTTAACTCGTATGTTATTTATATATAGGCTTCATGAATCCCGTTGCCCAAGGCCCATGTAGGTCATTGTCAACACACACACACACACACACACACACATTCACAAACAAACACACACACACACACACACACACACACACACACACACATTCACAAACAAACACATACATACACACACACACTCACACACCTTACGACTTCCTTGGCTGTGAGATGTGATATTACTCGTTGTTTGGGAAGTCATTTGGAATCTCTTGTTTCCTTTGGGCCTCAGTCGTATTTACTCCCTCCAGGGAAAAAAAAGTCGTCTGGTGTTATTGTAATAAATACTGTAGATGCAAAAGTGGTTGCATAGATAGTCACGAAAGGTTTATAAACAGTGTTTCATTCAGTATAGAATACAGTAAAGTTGTGGTTAAAGGTTCTGTCGCTTCTTTATTACCGGTATATAAATGTAGACCTTGTGACTATAATTATTGTCCTGAACAAGATTGGTTGTCTATAAGTCTCATAGTCTCGTTCCCCCTCCCTCCTTCAATTTCTTTCCCTCTCTTTCCTCTCCCCCTCCTCTCTTTCCCCCTCTCCCTCTCTTTCCCCTTCTCTTTTCCCCCCCTCCTCACTCTCTTTCCCCTTCTCTTTTCCCCCCCTCCTCATTCTCTTTCCCCTTCTCTTTTCCCCCCCTCCTCACTCTCTTTCCACTCCTCTCTCTCCTTCTCTCTTCCCAATAACTGCAGAGTCGTTCACACGCAAGACTCGTTGAGTTGTGGGCCACTGTTGTGTTCATTTACGGTTGAATAAAACGTCTAATCGTGTTCTGTAATAACCAGTGAACATGCACACCAATAATTCAGCTCCCCAATTCTACACAATATTCTTATACCTTTGTTTGTTGCCTGTGATAAGGACCCCGTGATGTAGTCAGAAAATTGGAGGTTGCGAGTCCTTCAAATATTGCCACGAAATACCACCTACATTAAATGGAGCTTGTTTCATGGCAGGGTCAGGAGGAATCAGAAGCCACCAGGTCTCATATATATACGATCACAAGGTCCCTTAGGTAAATTCAACTTTGGCGGTGGATGTAGAATAACTTTAGATAATCTGAGTATTAAAAAACGCCTTCAGAGTGGCAATATTTTAATGGTTAACTTACCCTGAAGATCAGAGGATTAAACAAAGATTTATATATATATTAGTTACATGTCGGTAAAATAAACAAGAGGAAACGAAGTATAGTTTACATTAATTATATAAATAGAAAGGTATAAATTTTGTAAAGACATGAGGGGACACAAACTCGTTAACCAGGTAGGCAAAACTCACACACATACACACACACACACACACACACACGCACACACACACACAAACACACACACACACCGAGATTAAAAAAATGAGAATAACAAGCCGTAAAGTTATCTCCCGACAAGAATATCTCATTAAACTTCTGTGAGAAAGAATAGCCGAACATTCCAGCAATTTCAAAGAGAGAGAGAGAGAGAGAAAGAGAGAGAGAGAGAGAGAGAGAGAGAGAGAGAGAGATGTGGAAATGAGGAAGCCTATAGTGAAAGTCTGTAGTGTATAATATAAAAGGGAGGTATAAAAAACTTCGAATTTCTGATATGAATCATTATCAAGTAGTGTGTTGATTGTGAGACACGAACCTCTAACTTAGTCAACATAATGAAGGTCTCGTTAGTTAGCTCACCATTCTGCCATAGACGAAACACTTTTTTTCTTTAACTTTTACCAACGTCTGATGGGTTATTTATACTGTACATTAATTAAGTGTGGAATTAAAAGGTCACATGAAAATCATCCATTGTCTTCACCAAAGCGAAAGGATGAATGAAGATAAAGGGGTTGTAGGTAAAGTTGCCAAAAAAGGTACTGCGACAACTATTGATACAACATTAAATATATTAATGTCCATAGTTGTTTGTCATTGCCGTTAATTAAATATGGAGCAACTGATTCCTCCATACTAATTTAAGCAACAGTTTACCATTATTTCAGTTCATTTGGCTCTGTGTACCGTCATGTTTTGAAGGAAATTAGGTCACTTTCATGTATGTAGATTCTAGTTAACCTGTTCCGGGCATGAGATCTTTTAAACTTGCAACATAACTAACTCCAGACGATTTTATCTGACTCAAAGAAACTGCCTCTATTTCTGATAAGGCTTAGAATAATATAATAATGTTTTGATGTGAACTGGAGGGAAGGTTTCTATGAACAGCGAGGTATTTAGGTCAGAGTTTCTACACGGCAACAACAGAGAAAATTTGACTGGGGAAATGGTATAAAGGAAAGAATGGGAGTTTTTATGTGACGAGAGCTGAAAGGGAATCCAGGTATACAGCCATTGGAAAGTTTCTGTATTTTATATATATATATATGTGTGTGTGTGTGTGTGTGTGTGTGTGTGTGTGTGTGTGTGTGTGTGTGTGTGTGTGTGTGTGTGTGTGTGTGTGTGTGTGTGTGTGTGTGTGTGTGTGTGTGTGTGTGTGTGTGTGTGTGTGTGTGTGTGTGTGTGTGTGTGTTGTGTGTGTGTGAAAGGGAGAAAGATAATGGATGAGTAAAGTATAGGCGATATAATAAATGGGAACCAAAGGGAAGTATAGGAAAAAAAAAGGGAGGTAAAATAAAACAAGATAAACAGAGCATGCAGAAAGAACAAGAGAATCACCTAACTTTAAAGGGACCCTGTGATCATGTATGTATGTATGTATGTATGAGACCTGGTGGCTTCTGATTCCTCCTGACTCTGCCACGAAACAAGCTTATATATTGTAGTGTAGGTGTTTCGTGGCAATGTTTGAAGGACTCTATCTAACCTCCAATGTTCTGACTACACCACGGGGGTCCTTAAGGGGGTGCGGGAATAGGGGGACAGGCTCGGGGTGGGTAGAAAGCCTGTCCTCTATTCCCGCACCCCCCCTAACCCCCTCTAAGCCTGTCCCCCTACTCCCGCACCCCCCAAACCCTCCCTCAAGCCTGTCCCTTACTCCCGCACCCCCCAAACAACCCCTCAAGCCTGTCCTATACCCCCACACCCCATTAAAGACAAAACTGGGGGAGGGGAGAAAGAATTGTGTGTGTGGAGGGAAGTGAGGGGGAAAACTGGATACCATCTTCTTGATAAGGAAATTGAGGGGTGGGGAAATTGAGGTCGTGGAGGGAAATGAGGAGGATCTGGTGGAGTGTGTGTGTGTGTGGTTGTGTGTGTGTGTGTGTGTGTCCGAGTGTGTGTGTGTGTGTGTGTGTGTGTGTGTGTGTGTGTGTGTGTGTGTGTGGAATGAGTTTAAAAGGGGATTGTGAGGGGTAGAAGTGGATGATAGTAGTGAAGTGAGCTAGGTGTGGGATGAGGAAGTGGGAGATGGAAGAAAGTGGAGATGTGGTGGTGGAGTGAGATGTGGTTGTGGGATGTGCTTGTGGATTAAGATTGTGTGTGTGTGGTGTGTGTGTGTCTGTGTGTGTGTGTAGTGGTGTGTGTGTGTGTGTGTGTGTGTAGTGGTGTGTGTGTAGTGGTGTGTGTGTGTGTGTGTGTGTGTAGTGGTGTGTGTGTGTGTGTGTGTGTGTGGTGAAGGCAGAGAGCAGCAACAGCCCACCTACTGCACTGGTACATTCCCACACGTTGTCGAATAGTGCTGCGGCTCATGTCTACTGTACACACACACATACACACGCACACAAACACACACACATACACACACACATACAAACACAATCAAGCGCACACACACATATAATCAGGCACACACACAAACACAAACAATCACACACACACACACAATCACGCGCGCACACACGCACACACACACACAATCACACACGCGCGGACTTAGACATATAAATGCACCCGTACTGTACACTCAGACCACTGGCCTCTGGATTATAGTCCAGAGGGCAGAGGGCAGTGCTCAGACACACGAGTGCGCGCATATGCAAAATTTATTATTTATATTATTAACTTTGGTAAAATAACCGTAAAAATCTCACGTTTGTACACTCTCATGCACACTTACAGTTAAGTTGTGATCACTCAGACATAGGTTCACACACACACACACACACACACACAAACACACACACGGTCGCACATAAACACAATAGTGTAACATGAAAAGTCTCAAGCTGATAATTAAGGGACAAGAAACCAAAGGGGGAAGCTGAGGAGGATATCAATAAAGAGAGAGAGAGAAAAAAAAAGAAAGAGAGAGAGACAGAGACAGACAGAGAGAAACGCCCTCTGAACTTCAAAAGCACACAGCAAACATAAACAGGACAAGGACTCACTCACTCCACACCCATGCACCTCTCAGAGCCTATAAGGGAACAACACACAGTCATACACAAACCAAACCCTTCCCTGCCTGTCTGCCTCACTCACTCACTCACTCTTGTATTCCTTGGACTCTTTATTATGTCAAGAAATACAAGACTCAGTAACTCGGCTTCTGATCATACACAGTGGAGGATAAGTTAGTGAGTTAGTAAGTTAGTATAGGTAGCAGTTTGTTTGCTAGATTAGTTTTATACAATAATGATTCGGTAGTTGACCTTAATTATCTAAGAGGTTTGCTTCAGAGTTCACACGGGAGCTCACATACACACACACACGCTCGGTGGCTAATCCTTACTTCAACACACACACACACACACAGGGACTCACATACTCTACACACACACATACACACACACACACACACACACGGAATCACGCACGCACACACATCATTCAGCTCAAAAGCCTTTTTCTATCAATAATGAAATATTTTTTTATCATCGTTATTTACTTTACGACAACTTGAATTTGCTACCTGTGTGGTCTGTGTGTGTGTATGAGTGTGTGTGTGTGTGTGTGTGTGTATGTGTGTGTGTGTGTGTGTGTGTGTGTGTGTGTGTGTGTGTGTGTGTGTGTGTGTGTGTGTGTGTGTGTGTACAAACTCGGATGAGAAGCTGTGTGTATAATTACGTGTGGGTGAATGAATGTATAAATATGTGTGTGTAGTGTCAATCATCTTGGTAACTTATTTTATTGGTCCTTAAAGTAGCATGTGTACAGTATTGTTGTTTGCGAATCAAATCTTTCCCCCCAAAATTGCATTGAAGCGGGAATGATATGATAATGATGGACAGAAAATAAAATACATGAGAGAAAAATAGAAAAGGTAATTAAATCAAGTAATAAAAAACAAGTTAAAAATAATAATGTTGATGCAAAAAATAAGGAAAAATAATATAGACATTAATAACCATGAGAGGACAAGACAGGACAAACCATGAGAGGAAAAGACAAACCAGGACAGAATATAGGAAAATAGAACAGGACAGAAAATAACAGGGCAGGACAGAAAATAGAGGACAGGGCAAATGAGTACATAACAGGACAAACAAGGACAAGACAGGACAGGAAAAGGCCGAACAAGACGGGACTAACCAACAGGACAGACAGGATAGAAAGAGAGGGGTGAGTAGAAGGAGAGGTGGGGGAGTGAAAGGAGAGGGGGTGGAGTAGAAGGAGAGAGGGGGAGGGGAGTAGAAGGAGAGGTGGAGGGGGAGTAGAAGGAGAGGGGGGGTGAGTAGAAGGAGAGGGGGGGTGAGTAGAAGGAGAGGGGGGGTGAGTAGAAGGAGAGGGTGGGGGAGTAGAAGGAGAGGGGGGAGTAGAAGGAGAGGGGGGAGTAGAAGGAGAGGGTGGGGGAGTAGAAGGAGAGGGGGGAGTAGAAGGAGAGGGGGGAGTAGAACAAGAGGGTGGGAGAGTAGAAGGAGAGGGTGGGGGAGTAGAAGGAGAAGAGGGGAGTAGGAGATGGGGGAGTAGAAGGAGAAGGGTGGAGTAGAAGGAGAGGGGGATGGAGTAGAAGGGAAACTGATCCTCAAACTTGTTGCTCAGCTTACCACATGACCTTCCCACTCCACTCCACTCCACTCCACACACCAGACACGAGGCAGGTGGAAGAGGCAGGCAGGTGGAAGAGGATGGCAGGGTGGTGGTGGAGGAGAAGTGGATGAGGAAACTATACGTGGTGGAGGAGAGGTGGAGGAAACTGAATGGAGAAGGAGAGGTGGAGGAAGTTATAGATGGTGGAGTAGGAGAGGTGGAGGAGACTAGGAAGTGGAGTAGAGGTGGAGGAAGCTGGGTGGAGGAGAAGTGAAGGAGGCTAGAGATGGTGAAGGAGAAGTGGATGAGGATATAGGATGGTGGAGAACAAGTGGATGAATTTGATAGGTGGTGGATGAAGGTGGATGAAGATGATAGGTGGTGGATGAAGGATATATCTTTGTGAATTATATTATCTATGTAAATTATTAGTTTCCTTTATTTGCTACTTTTTTTACTGAATTTTTTTGTGTAGTAGTTTCTCCATGTTTCTTCTTTTTTATTTATTTTAACAATTTATCGATCAATCAATCAGTCAATTAATTCGTCAATCTAACTATAAATTCAAATAGATTGTCATATAATAATAATATCTTGCCATCTTACACACACACACACACACACACACACACACATATATACACACCAATACACACACACACACCCCAACACACACACCAATACACACACACACACACACACACCTACACACAAATACAAACACACACACACACAAACCAATACACACACACACACACACCAATATACACACACACACCAATACACACACACACACACACACACACACTTAAACTTCCAGAGGAGGTCATGATAGAGCAATATTTATTTACATCTCAATACTTTTACTCCTACGTCATACTTTCTCCTGTCCTACTAAATACATATTATATACATTATGTGTGTATATATGTGTGAGTGTGTGTGTGTGTGTGTGTTTGTGTGTGTGTGTGTGTGTGTGTGTGTATTTTAATTCGGAATATTTCTTCAACATAATCTCAATGCCTATTATTTTCCCTTCGATTTTACTCAGCACTAGGTGGGAGGCAGGTAAAGTGTACGTGGGAGGCAGGTATAGTGTAGGTGGGAGGCAGGTAGTGTACGTGGGAGGCAGGTAGTGTACGTGGGAGGCAGGTAGTGTACGTGGGAGCCCAGGTACCAGTAGTCAGACAGGACTGCCTTGGTCACCTGCTGGTAGTTACATAAGCACACACCTGACGCTGCTCTACACACAAACACACACACACACACACACACACACACAATACATACACACACTCTTACATACATACACACATACACACACATACATTCACACACACATACATACACACACATATATACACACACACATATACACACACACGAATTCACATACTCTCTCTCTCTCTCTCTCTCTCTCTCTCTCTCTCTCTCTCTCTCTCTCTCTCTCTCTCTCTCTCTCTCTCTCTCTCTCTCTCTCTCTCTCTCTCTCACACACACACACCTCTCATCAGGGGAAGGGGTAGAGTTCCCATATAGTTCTGTGTCTCCAGGGAAGGGTTAAGGTAACTACGAGAGAGAAAGAGGGGGAGGGGGAGGGGGAGGTGGGGAGGATGACATTGAAAAAGTTACGGGGGTGGGGAGGTGGCAAAGGGAATGGGGACGGGGGGGGAGGGGGAGGGGGAGTGGGAGGCAGACTTAGAAGAGGATAGGGGTACAAGAGAGAAAAGAGAATGAGGGAGCCAGAATTAGAAGAGGAAGGGGAGCCAGAGTTAGAAGAAGGTGGAGGGAGTCAGAGAGATAGATGGATGAGAAGTTTGAGTAAAACATGAACCAAAGAATGTATAAAAGAGAGTAAAACGAGACCTAGAGTTATAAAGAGAAAAAGAAAGGCTGTTTGGTGCAAAGTAAAACATATAGTGTATGATATCATTGTATAAGATAATACAGATGAGTTACCAAGGAATATAATAAATAAGGGGAGATATATTCTACTGTGCAGGTGAATTGGAAGATCTCTGATTCCTCCAACCTATGCCAAGAAGGAGATCCCCTATTAGTACCATTGCAGGAGTCTGTTTTCTGGCATAGTTTGAAGGAATCAGTGGCCTTCCAATTTGCCAACAAGATAATCTCCCCTTAAAGGCCTGACTGACAGTGAGAATGGGCGTGTGGAATGCATAGAGTGAGTACGGGAAGAAGGGATGGAATGCTTAATGATAATTGTGGGAAAAAATGTATGACAGTTGAAGACCTTTGTGAAATAAGGTTTACAATATTTTCGTAGAGTAAGGAAGGATGTGAGAGAGTGAGGTAGAGAGGGAATAAAGAAGGAAAAGAAATCTATCTGTATGACGAGGTAGAAGGTGACAGAGAAGGAAAAAAGTGTAGGGAGAACGAATTTATAAGACTACCACAACAACTACCACTATTACCACCACCACCACCAATACCACTACCACCACCACTACTACTACGAGTACCACCACTACTACGAACACCACCAATACTACCAACACCACTACCACCACCAATACCACTACTACCACCATTACCACCACCTATCCTACATGATACACACCCTCCCTCCTCGTATCCCTCACGTCGTCCCACTCTTCATTATCGTCTCTATTCTTTATCTTAATTGGGTTTTCGTCCCGGTTTGAGGCGGATCATACGTTACACAGACCCGGAGGCTTCTGCTCATATAGGAATTTCCAAGGTAAATATAGCTACAGTATATTTACCTTGGGAATTTCTACATCATATGTAGAGATACTCGTAGATCACGTTTTCTGTACCTAACCTAACTAACTAACTAACTAACTAGTGGCTCTAATCATGCACTGCCAACCAAGAGTCTGTGATCAAGATTAATATCGGCAAGGAAATTATTAATGTTTATTTATTACATTGGTGGCGGGAGAAGATAAAAATTAGTATCAGAGAATAATCACTCATATTCCACATAATGATGATACACCAAGATATATAAATAATATAACAGAATAATCACTTATACTCCACATAATGATAATACACAAAGATGTATTATGCAGGTAACAAGGCTTTAATTAGACGCTGCCACACAAGAAGGTTAACCAAACAAAGAAAGAAAACAATTACTGGGACGGTAAGAAAGGCATTATTAGGAGAACAACACAAAAACACTACATGGTGGTGGTGGTGGCTACTGATTACTTCAAACCCTTACACGAAACAAAACACCTGGGATATATACTGAGGCGACGTGTTTCTTTGTAGAATATGGAGGAATCAGCAGCATTCTAATTCACCCCGAAGTGGCCAGTGATATTGTTGGCAAATTGGAGGCTACTGATTCCTCCAGATTGTGCCATGAAACAAACTCCTTCACTATGGGTGGTGTTTTGAGGCACTGTTTGGAGCACTCACAAACTTCCATTTTTTTTCTTATTTCTTTCGCAGAGTCGTTAATTAAGAGGATTATTTTCTTGGGGTGATATTGAAGGGTTACTGATTCCTCCAAACTATGCTATAAAACAGATCCCCCTTACACACATATTGAGGTATTTTGTTTCCTGGTGTGACTGGAGGAATCAGTTGGCCAAGAGAGGGTGTGTGAGGGGAGCCGCTTAGATGACGATGGAGTGAGGGGAAACAGTCAGAATAACGAAACAAATTGGAGTAAATGATGAGGGGACGAGAAGTGATGGCAAGGGAAGGGTAGGGATTGGGGGGGGGGGTGCTGTGGGGGGGGGAATGTATTGGGGGGGGAGGTGATCACAGTCTAACATACAAACTTTCAAATATTTATGTGAGTAATTTATGTAGCATTTGAAATACTGTAGCAGTTAAGAGTAATATACACGAACATTATAACCAAACATTCTCACATTCCCTCAGAAAATTAAACAAATATATATATATATATATATATATATATATATATATATATATATATATAATATAGATAATTATTTACACTACGTCCCTTTGTAAATGCGCTAAATTGTCATCCTTGAGTGTGAGACGTCGGTAGTGGTGTGATCTCTGTGGTAAATAGTTGCGTTGTGTTGCGTTGCGTTGCGTTGCGTTGTGTTGCGTTGCTTTGCGTTGTGTTGTGTTGTGTTGTGTTGTGTTGTGTTGTGTTGTGTTGTGTTGTGTTGTGTTGTGTTGTGTTGTGTTGTGTTGTGTTGTGTTGTGTTGCGTCGTCTGGGCCAGTGAGGCTGATGAGATTCCAAACGGGTTAAGATGAATTATTGTCCTTCTAACCTTGTACTGGTTGTATACGAATAGCCCTTTTTGTTCTGTGTGTGTGTGTGTATGTGTGTGTGTGTGTGTGTGTGTGTGTGTGTGTGTTTGTTATTTAATCTTGTTTTATCTTTATCTTCTTTTCCCTCATGCTGCAGGGTCTTACAGGACTAAAGTCATCTAACTGCTTCAGAAACATAAAGGAGAAAGAGGAGGATGAAGAGGAGAAGCATTGAGGAGGGGAAGAATCAGGGAGACGAGATAATGGATAAGGAATTTTTGCTGGAGCAGTCTAGCTTATATATTATGTTAAGGTAGAATAGGTTAGGTAAGGCTGGGATAGGCCAAGATAATCTCTGTAAAATTAGGTTAGATTAAGTCAAGGTAAGTTGCATTTGATTAGTGTAAAATGAAATGGAGATTAATAATATGTTTTAGGCTACAGTCTTCGTCTCATCACATATAATAAATAGGCTTCTCCCGCGAAATTTTAGTCTTCTTTACGTTAGGCTTGCGTCTCTAACTTCGTTCAAGCAGGCATCGTAATCATTTGCCTGTGGTGGTGCTTGCTTGGCTTGGACGCTTTCGAATTGGAGGCGGGTCATGCTTTGGCCTGTTTGGTGGGTGTGGCTGGAGGTGTGTGGTAATGATCGCGTGCTGGTTACTTTAATGATGATGTATGTTTGGTCCCAGCCAATAATCTCACTTGACGTCCTCCTCGTAAAGCTCTTAGTAATAGAAGTACTGTTTTTTGTTATGCCGCTACGCAGAACAGTCAGATTTCGTGTCTTTCATTGAAATGGCCATATTTGTTTTCTGTTTGTGTGTGTGATGAATTTTCAGTATGATATATTTAACTCTAGTTAGTCCTAATATCAGCCTTTATACGGACAATGCAAGAAGAGCGTTATATGGAGATAATTTATTTCGCATAGTGTGTGTAGCAGTAACATTGATTAGAAAAATCGTCTGGAATTAGTCAGAAAATAATTAGTGATCAACCTTCTGAGTATCTTTCACATGAGGTTATTACTCACCTGTAATGAATTTCTACTGTGTTTAACCTGAACGACTCGGCAACACAAAACCCCCGTCGAGGTGATAATTTAATCCCTCCACACCCCTATAGTCTATGACGCAGTATCAAATATCTTACCATTTTGCCACTGTCTCAAAACTCTTACCACTACACCAGAGATATAGGAAATATTAATATCACCGGTAACCAAATGATTGAAGACAGATATTACGTCACAGCGACAGTATCTCGATGATTTCCATAAGTAGTATGAGTCACTGGATTAAAGAGAGAAGAGACTTAAATTTTGATGTTACTGATTACACTTACTCTTACAAACCTTACTGGTGTAGTGACTTGTGTTTCTGTTTTACTTACTGGTCTGGTTTCCGTTGTTGCTGTTGTAATACTGGGTCATAACAACACCTCATTACCTCATCACCATTCCCTCCCCCCACCCCCCCTCACTCGTCAACTCGCCCCTACCGCCACCACCACCACCACCACCACCTGCCTCACGCCTCATAAAACAGGTTCCATGTACACGTTCCCTTTCTGACCCCTTCCCTTTCCTTCCCTTCCCTTCCTTTCGTCTTTCCTTCCCCTTGTTCTCTCTCTCTCTCTCTCTCTCTCTCTCTCTCTCTCTCTCTCTCTCTCTCTCTCTCTCTCTCTCTCTCTCTCTCTCTCTCTCTCTCTCTCTCTCTCTCTCTCTCTCTCTCTCTCTCTCTCTCTCTCTCTCTCTCTCTCTCTCGGTTATTTTGCAATTTTTCCATGCATGTTCTGAATGTCTGAATAATATTGAGGGAAAATGATGAGAAAAATATTTTAGTAAGCCATGAAGCCAGTCACCAAACCCGAAAATAATAAGTGCATACCAACGATTACTATGTTTTTGTTTTCTTGTAACTAATAAATTGATGATCGCGGCTGACGTTTTCAACACCCGCCTGTCACTATACACTGTTTACAAACCTTTTAAGTAACATTGTCGTGTGAGTTGGCCCACTGAAAACGTTATCAGGCTGTAATGAGCGGCTTGGGGGGAGCGCTAACCCGGCCTAACGAGCTCTGGCCTACGGTAATTAGACTCGAAAATTGCCCCAACACGACTGGCCGTAAATTCTGAGTGCCGGCCCCTCCCTCCACCCGACAAGGTGATGGTGTACACTTGACGAAGGAAGGCCAACACACCAGTCCGGCAGGGAAGAAGGAGGAGGAGGAGGAGGTCGACTTTGGTATGATCTGAATAGCTTGGTCCGTAAACTAACACTTATTTATATCTTGATTTTCATATACCATTTTGTTTATGTATGACAAAACTAACAGTATTAATTTTTCATAATATTGCGCGTCTTATTTGGATTATGATATGTATATCTTTTGGAGTATTGTTTAATATTTTGTATAACGCTTTGTGTCCCTCGAATAATTCTAAACATAAAAAATGTCTGACCCTGTTGTAAAAATTGTTTAAGCACCACTGACCTATTCCATGACCCTCCTTGTACTTGGCCCATTATCTCTGTTGTCAGATGCCGTTAGAACCTAATAAGAAAGTTGGAGACTACTAAAGCCTCCGAACCCTGCCACGAAACATAGGCAAGGACATGCCTATGTCTGGATTTTCTCTCTTTCAAATTGACTTCCTTGTGATTGAAATTCTTTTAAGTAATTTCTTTATTTCTAAAATTGTAAAAGGTAATTTTTGTTCTGCATTTCTGAAGTGAAATAAATCTTGGGTACCTACGAGTATATTATGCACATCATCGCACCGACACTAAAAACATTTTCATAATAGTGAAATGTTGATGACTAAAATGAATTCGAAGAATGTGAATAAGAATTCTTAAACAAATCAATAGGTGCATTAAGTTGTGCCCTTTTGACCTTCCCTGCCCTCACTCTCCTATGTACCCCTCACTACTTAGTCCTCAGGTGTCACTGGCCTTCCCATGATTTGCTTTCCCTTGTTCGACAATGACATATCCTGCTGTATCTTTTCTTTCTAAATTATTATGCCTGTCCTACTCTTCCGTCATGACCTGTCCGTCATACCCTATCATGTTTTATGTAGATTCGCCCCGTGTTTTCCTTCTCTGCCTTGCTTTTGTTATGCTATTTCCTGTTTTATTGTCTTGTCTTGGTATTTTCCTCATGTACACAGAACTCTTGCTACATGACGTAAGTTGTTTTAATACAGTACTAGTGTATCCTTCCACAGACTCCAAGGCCCACTCCTTTCCTTCTCCTCACCCTCACATTTTATGCCCCACCCCTCAAGCCCACCTAATAACAACCTAGTGCCCCTCCACCTGTCCCACCCTGCCCTTGACTGCCCCACCTCTCCATATCCAAGGTAGCAACAGTCTGTCTAGTTCCTCCTCACGTCTGTATCATATCTTGCACACATTTATTTTTTTTACCGTGTGTTCCAGTATTATCCTGCCCACCTTGATCTGCCCCACCCCATTCACGCCACGAAAACACCATTCTGCTTTACTCCATCTCATCGTTACCTATTTACCCCGTCAACAAAGAAAACTTTACCCAGGACACATTAATTTTACCCATATACTCCCCTCTCCATATCATCTCTTTCATAAGCTCCTGTTCTGCCCACCTTCTCCCTTAAAATTCAGCCTCACCATATCTCCACAAAGTTATTTTACAAGTTAATGCAGTAACTATCTTATATCAGCCTTACTTTTCACTATTCTATCTTGTTTCCCTGCTCCCAGTTAGTTACATTCATCTCCATACCCCCTGACCCACCTCAACTCAACCGTTCACGGCACACTCCTCCAGGCATTCCCACTTTACCTATAACCCACTCCACCCAGCCAAGCCTCGCCCCGCCCTAACCCACCCACCCAACCAACCCAGCCAACCCAGAGCCTTTCCTTCCCTAATCTTTACATCCGTGCCCTGCCCTGACCCGGATCCAGATTACCTCATACTATCGTGTACCTTGGTGTGCATTAGCCACCTCCCAAGGGTCCTGGTGGCAAGCGTGACATACCCGGCCCATCTTAGGAAATCCTTTATCTGACGTCCGGGTGCAGGTGTGGTAGTAAGGACCTCATCGTGTCATCTTCACCAATAACCTGCACACCTTAACAACACCATACCAGGCGTCTGTCTCACACACCAGCCACGTGAAGGTTGTTCAAATAAAAGCACCAGTGAAAAGGCTATTTATCCTGAACACTCGTAGGTAATAGACGGCTGCTTTATACGATAATCTAGTATATAATTTGACATTCCTTTAAATGTGATGAATTATTCCAATGGAAAAAAATAGGAAATGAAGTTACTTGAGCCAGTCCATATACAGCAGGCAATGTCGCTCATATTTATGATACAGGAAGGCACTATATACAGTATTTCAATCTACTCGGTTTATTCAATCATGAACCAGTAACTCTGAATAAATATATATGAAAACAAAGCACTACCAGTGAACAGTGAACAGTGAACAGTACGAACATTGTGCCCTTCCTCGTTCCAAGTGAACTACAGTGTAGCACATATCATCATCCCCCGTCCATCACTCTCAGTCACTCAGCTTTCCCTACACTTCCTCCATTCTTCTCTATGTCCCCAATTCCAGACTACCTTCATCCACTGTATGATTTGCCAGAGAAAAAGAAACAGCCTAAGTGAGCAGGGGTAACGGAGGTTAGAGAATTACATTTATCCACAACAGTACAATCCTCCCGCAATGACTAACACAAAAGGCTCAGGTTTCTAGTATAGCCAAGTATCAAGGTGTATAGGTAACAACTTGGATTAGTGCCCTCACGTTGTGTACCAGGATCACATCCTGATGAGGTTTCTTGATACAGGTCTGGAAATTAGTTCCCCTCGCGCTTCCCACTGAACCAAATTCATGCACCAACGCAAAATGCAATTTGGACATCCGGGAAGATAGAAAAAACACAATATAAATTCAGACCCCCGACTCGATACGAACGGATTCAGAAAAAAGTTATCTTTCCTTTGGTTGCCAGTGAACAGAGCGTGATTATTAGAGGTGTTCCGTATAAAAGTGGCATAATAACCAAAAGAGGAATAGGGTCAACACACACATACACACGTTATAATTGCATACTTTCACCAAGCTACAAAGGGAGGGAGGAACATGCAGGGATGGTTTTGCTTGGTGGGTTGGTATGTCACTCTGGTTCTGAAGGCATGTATATTATTAAAGGGTCTGTAAGGCTGTGGGCAAATTTAAAACATACTCATTCCTCCTGAGAATTTTTCGAAACAGGCACCTACAATGAAGGAGTTGTTTTGGGGCATATTTTTCAGAAACTTGAAGGTTCCATTTGGCTGACAACATCAAGGGATTCTTCTATTGTCGACTTTCCATGGTTCATTGAGATCTGCACTGAGGGTTATATTTGTGTGTGGATAGTCTGCCGAGTGTGTGGAGGATCTGCTTGTTGTGTGGATAGTCTGTTTGTTGTGTAGATGGTCTGTTTGTTATGTGGATGGTCTGTTTGTTGTGTGGATGATCTTCTTGTGTAGATAGTCTGCTTGTGTGGATAGTCTGCTTGTGTGGATAGTCTGCTTGTGTGGATAGTCTGCTTGTGTGGATGGCCTGCTTGTTCTGTGGATAGTCTGCTTGTGTGGATGGGTGATCTTCTTGAGTGGATGGTCTGCATGTTATGTGGATAGTCTCTGTTGTGTGTAGGTGTGCATGTGTGTGTACATTCGTCTTGTAGTATGCGTTCGTGTGTGCATAAGTGTATATAATTGAGAGCGTTTGTATGCCCTAGTATGTTTCTCTTAGTGTGTGTGTGTGTGCATCTGTGTATGTATGTTGTGTTTATATATTCACTCGTACTTGTCAGTGCCTGTAAGCAAGAGTGTGTGATTGTGTGTGTGTGTGTGTGTGTGTGTGTGTGTGTGCCCTACCTCCGTCACAACCTCAACATTAGGCAGTTTCACTCGGAGCTGAGCCTTGGGTCGCGTTCCTGTGGTGACGAACGTAAACAAACGCTTTCGGATCCGCCTGACCTTTCGGCTCCAGACATATTTCGCCTCTAAGCAGCACGTTTTAAGGTTTTCAGTTTTCCCTTAGAGGTGAGAAAGAACCCTTAACACCTCAAAGAACACACACACACACACACACACACACACACACACACACACATTAAGCCACAGTCCTTCCATTACCCTCGACAAATCACACATGGTCCGGGTAATTTGCCTGTTTTCACAAAAGACAAAAACATGACGTATATATATTAGGAACGCTATTAACCCCCACCACCTTCATTACTGTCTTAGTCTGGGGAAAAACAGAGTGACTCACACACACACGTACACACACTCACACGTACACACACTCACACGCAGACACACACAGACAGACACACACACACATATACAATATACAAACACAAAACGAAGTATATTCACACGTACGTACACACAAAGATGAACACACATAAATATTGGTACACAAACTATTTTTAATGGTATGAAAGTATAAACATAATATTATGGACAAAAGAATTAAATAAAGTTAATTTTAGAAGTGTGTTGTGTGTGTGTGTGTGTGTGTGTAGTGGGGTAGAGTGGGCTGGAGTGATTTGCATGATGGAGCACAGAGCATGTAGGGGTGATTAGAGAGGCAACACTGGCTAGGAAAGGGATGGATGGCAACACTGGCTACGAAAGGGATGGATGGCAACACTGGCTAGGAAAGGGATGGATGGCAACACTGGCTAGGAAAGGGATGGATGGCAACACTGGCTACGAAAGGGATGGATGGCAAACATAAAAGGAACCAAGATGCAAAATGAACAAATAAGGAAAGGGAAATACATAATGAACACCACAATGAACTAAGGAAAGGGAAATACAAAATGAACACCACAATGAACTAAGGAAAGGGAACTAGATAATGACCACAAGAGACTGTTTAGGGAATATAGATGTAGGAATATGTTACTGAGAGAATGCATCGTAATCTCTAGGAGTTAGTGAACTTGTATGTAGGCTTTTCATTGTGGCTAACAGCAGACGATTTTACACTGCATGAGTAAGTTCTCTGGCTTCCCACCAAAACATATAGATAGGTTCTCTGTGGATTTCTGTGGTTCTCTGTTGTTCTCTGTTCTCGAGAATGTTGATACGTGCATAATACTGTACTATATAGTTTCTTAAGGACCCTGTTATCGTGTATGAGAATTGGAGGCTTCTGATTCTTCCTGACAACATCACGAAACAACCTTCTTCCATATACAGTGTAGGTGCATGGTGTTTCGTGGTAATATTGGAAGGATTCATTTACCTCCAATTTTCCGATTACATCTCAGCCTCACATGGGCTTTTAAAACAGATTTTATTAAATTTACAAACGAATCCAAGTAAAAACGGACGAAATTTAATTATCAGATAAGTATAAAAAGTAAAAAAATAAAATAAACAACATTGGATAAAGAACAGGCGGGTGAAGAAAAAAAACATATAAAAGATAATATAAAAAGAGCAAGATATTCTTAGCTTAGGGGGAAGAATACGCGGGCGGTCAGAGCTGTTATCTGATTGGTGGGCGGGAGGAGGTGGAAGGCCTCTCATTGGCTGTTGGGTCATGACTGGTGCTGGAGGCCTCTTGGAGAATTCGTCCCGTGTGTGTGTGTGTGTGTGTGTGTGTGTGTGTATAACCAACCTACGGGGGCAAAGTACGAAGTCGGACAAATTACATACACACACACACACACACACACACATAAAAAATAAAAAAAAAGGCGAGACCAATTGGGACGCTAATTGCAGCATGCGGCTCCAGTGTACAAATGTATGTATCTGAATCTAAAACCAGCTTGGAACGAAACGAGGTGGAAACGAGAAAAGAGGTAATAAAAGGGAAAGAAGAGTTAGAGGTCTCGTTTCGTTTACCCTGGAGCCGCGCCCGTCAATCCGAGCAACCCACCAGTGTCTCAACCCTTGCACGCGACTGTGGCTTCAACCTGTCACTAACCTCTCATTTCTTCCCTTACACCAGTAATGCCTTCCTCCCGAATCATCATCATCATCTCGACCCATCTTATAATTTCGTGTAATAAAAATGTCACAACTTGAGCTGAGAATACATGCAGGATTATCATTTTGTTCCTGATATAGTAAGGTTTGTTATTGTGAGGTATATAGTGATGGGATTCAGACGTGTGCATGCATGGGTCGTATTAGTAAGTGTCCTGGGTATCGGGGTCGGACCACTGCATAATGTGTACTGGGTTAATGTTTCTCACCCCCGTTATTACACAGGTGGCTTGGCACTCTACTGCTCCTGAGAAAATGAGAGAGAGAGAGAGAGAGAGAGCAAGAGAGGGAGAGAGAGAGAGAAGAGAGGACAGAGGGAGTGAAAAGAAAGAGAGATGATTGAGAAGAAGAAAGAAGGGCAAGAGTGACGATAGTGAAGGAAAGGAGTAATAAGACAAAGGAGAGAGAGAGAGAGAGAGAGAGAGAGAGAGAGAGAGAGAGAGAGAGAGAGAGGAGAAGAGTTAAAAAGAAAGATTGTGGAGTGGGTAGAAGACAGAGGGGAAGGGAAGGGGTGAGGATTGAAAAGATGGAGCAGGTTCACTGGAGGAGAGGCGGCGTGTGTGTGTTCTGTCGGCAAGATTAAATATGGGTAATATTCTCTCAAGTTATTCATAGCGGGAGGTGGGAAGAGGAGGGCACGGGAGACCAATGGGAGAGGGAGCAGAGAGGGATGATTAGTGAGAGAGAGAGAGAGAGAGAGAGAGAGAGAGAGAGAGAGAGAGAGAGAGAGAGAGAGAGAGTGACGACTGGGAGAGGGGAAGGTTGATAGGAATGAGGGAGGAAGGGAAGGAAGGAAGATAGGGAGCAGACGAGGGAGAGATGAATAAGAGAAGGAACAGAAAGGAGAGAGAGGGACAATGAGAGAAAAATTAATAAAAAAGGGAAAGGAAAGGAAAGGAGGTAAGATAAACGAGAATATACTGAAAGCTTAGAGGGAAAGTGGAGGACTAAAATGAGGAATGGAATGGAGGAGAGCAAGACTGGAGGAAAAGCTAGATGGAGATAAACAAAAGAGAAGAAGAGCAGCTAAAAGGAGCAATGAAGGAAAGCTATCTATGAGGGAGAGAGAGGAAAGGATGGAGGGTTTTCAGGGGTTACCCAAGGTTACTGATTTCGGGTAACGACAGACTGGTTACCTGGTCAGTTCCTGGTATCTCCCTCACCCTGGCTCACCCTATCTTGTTTGTATACCTCTACCTCTCTCTGTCTATGCTTTGATGTGCTTCTCTCAGCCTTCTTGTACATACATCTCTCTTTCTGTCTCTGCCTTGGTGTACTTCTCTCTGCCTTCGTGTACTTTTCTCTGCCTTCATGTACTTTTCTCTGCCTTCTTGTACATCTCTTTTTCTGTTTCTACCTTGGTGTATTTCTCGCTGCCTTGGTGTACTTCTCTCTGCCTTCTTGTGGTTCTCTCTGCCTTTTTGTGATTTCTCTCTCACTTTACCTCATCCTAGCTTGTTATTATACACCTCTCTTTTTCTGTCTCACTCTGCCTCACCCCACATTACTCTGCTATGTTACGCTTCTTGTTGCCTCTCTCTGCCCCACCCTCCTCCTCCACTGTTGTGTCTCTTACTGTCTGCCCATTTCTAACTCTGCATTCCTCTGTCTTGAGAAAAGTGAAACAGTGCAAAGCATAACTGGAACACAGGGAAGAGAATGAGTGAATAAGGCAAATCACACACACACACACACATACACACACACACACACACACACACACACACACACACACGAAGAGAGTTCACCCGTGTTTATATTTATCAAGAGCATCATCCCCCTAACAGCATAAAACACATGAGATAAACAACCATCAGTTACAGTACAATCCTCACCCCTTGTGTTGTTGTTGTTGTTGTTGTTGGTGTTATTGTTGTTATTGTTGTTGTTGTTGTGTTGTCTGACTTAACAACGGTTATTATAGTAATGATATATAATACATTGGAGTTGATACATAAATACATGTTCAATATTTTATCGTATTTACTTTACTCAAAATATAGCTTGAGCTGAATTATGTAATCGTTCTATATACTGTGTGTGTGTGTATGTGTGTGTGTGTGTGTGTGTGTGTGTGTGTGTGTGTGTGTGTGTGTGTTCCATAGAAGTATTCTAACAATATTCTGCTATTTCTTTTGTCAGTTTATTAGGGAATGCATATGTCGGAAACGTCTCGACAAAATGATACACATGTAGCCTTGTAATCCTTTCTTGGTGCCATTTATTTTATAATTATAACGTTACCTTGCCTCTTTCTATCCAAGCCATAGTCTCTCTATGACGCATGTTTTCAAAATCTTTGCGCTTCTCAACCAAATCTACCCATCTGCTCTTCACTTTACCTCAATTCACCTCATATTACCCTGCCACACCCTTGTCTCACCCTGTACAGTTCTTCAATACCCTGCCATACCCATATCTCACCCTGTACAGTCCTTCAATACCCTGCTACATCCCTGTCTCACCCTGTACAGTCCTTCAATACCCTGCCACAACCCTGTCTCACCCTGTACAATCCTTCAATACCCTGCCACAACCCTATCTCACCCTGTACAGTCCTTCATTACCCTACCGCATCGCCAGCCTCACTCTCATTCTCCTGCACCTCTTCTTGACCTTACCTGACCTTGCTTCACGCCTATCACAGCTTCTCTTATTCCGATCTCGTTTTTCCTTAGCTTCCTCTGGCCTTCAACTTCCAATTACTCCATCACAAACCTGCCTCACCTTAACTCCTTTCTTTCTCAGTCAGCTCTAGTGCAAAACCTGTATCATGTCAGATTCGCATTCTCTCTAAATTCTACCACAGATTTTCCTCCCACGTAACTAATTCCTGTCTCATTTCGACCTCATACCTTCTACACACATTATCACACTCTTCTCTAAAATATTGTACCTCAGTCCTGCCTCACCCCAGCCTCACTCTTGGTCATTATGTCCGCCTCCTCTTTCTCTTCCTCTTCCTCGTCTTCCTCCTCCTCCTCCTCCTCCTCCTCCTCCTCCTCTTCTTCCTCTTCTTCCTCGTTCTCGTCCTCCTCCTCGTCCTCTTCCTCCCCCACATATACCAGACACCCTCCAACCCGCTACTAAGCCTTCCCACATAATAATCACTGATTATATCAGTAGCATCACCGACATTATAGGCCTCTCAGATTCTGGGTGCTAAATTAGGGAAAACACGGGGGAATGGAGGCTTAGGTTTCTCATTATCACAGGACACGTCTCCCAAGGTTTAAGTTTAAAGAAGATTTCTTTGAATGTTCTGTATGGGATTAATTAAGAGAAATAGATTTACGGTCGACTAATTGAGTTAAAATACGTTCACTCCACTGTATCCAGGACATTTTCTTTCGCTATATAGTAAACTATTCGTCTGACTTTGTCCAGAGTGAAATCACCCAAGTGGAGTGACTGTGTTGACGAGGTTATAGTGTGTTGTGCTTGTAAGGAAAGGAGGTGAGGGTCAGGGTTGTGGGTCAGTCAGAGTGATGACTTAATGGTTGACGTTCATGGCCAGATAGGGAGTCAGATGGCCGGGCTGGCAGCAGGAAGGGAACAATGAGCAGGTGGGACGAGGGAGACAAGAGTGAGTAGAATTTCAGATTATATAGGAAGTAAGGGATGGGTCGAATGAAGTTGGTAGGTAGTGGTGAGGAAAAAGGAACATGTGGCATTTAATAATATTCCACAGCAACACCGTACAAGCAAACTCTTGGGTTTGAGGATGCGTCTGCTGTGGAGGAATTGGTGTCTATACGTTGCCCTCTGAACAATATAAGAAAACAGATCCTCAAGGCGTATATTGAAGTGGTCTGTTTTCTAGCATACTTTGGAGGAATCAGTAGCTCTGTATTTCACCCATAATCAACAAAATACAAAGTAGGACCAGAGAGAAGAGATAGGAAGCAGGGATATAAGGAGTACAAATAGGGACTGTCGGTATGATTATGGAAAAGGGAGGGAACATAGATAAAATAGGAGTAGGAAGTGGGATAAGGAGGAAATAGAAAGCAAGAATAGGGAGCAGGGGAAGAGGTAGGGAGGAAAGATAGGGAGGAGAGATAGGTAGCTGCATGGGGAGGAGGAAGATTGCAGGGACGTAGATCAGAGACAGGTAGCAGGGGAGGAAGTAGGGAGCAGGGACGTGGAGCAGAGACAGGTAGCAGGGGAGGAAGTAGGGAGCAGGGACGTGGAGCAGAGACAGGTAGCAGGGGAGGAAGTATAGGGAGCAAATCTAGGAAGCAGCAGGGTTAGTAGGGGAAGATGTAAGGTAAGGCCAACCAACCATTGTTTACCAAGCCGCCGACACACACCAGATTATTATCAGGAAAATCTTACTGACTATAAGAGTAGATGCTTTAACCCTTATACCCTCTACCTTTCTTACTCATCATCCTCTTCCTCCTTCTCTCTTTCTTCTCCTCATCTTCTTCTCTTTCTTTATTCCCACTTTCTCTTTCTCTTCCTCCTCTCTTTCTTCTTCCCCACTTTCTCTTTTTGTCTTCCTCCTCTTCCTCTCCTTTTCCTCCTCCTCTTCCTCTCTTTCTCTTCCTTTTCTCTTTCTTCTTCCCCACTTTCTCATTCTCCTCCTCCTCCCTTTCCTTCATCTTTTTCTCTTCCCTCTTTGCTGTCCTCCTTCCTCTCCTCTCTTCTTTTCTTTCAGCAAACATAAACCTCTCCACACCGTCTCTCACTTCCTTCCCACATTCCACACCTGTCAACTCCACTTTGTCCTCCACCACCTTCCTCCACTCCTGAAAACACCCACTTACATACCCTCTTAGAACCACCACCACCACCACCACGGCTGTTACACCTACATAATAATATACACACTGCCATAACCACCTACCCACATTCTACATCCACTTACACACTTTCTACACCCACTTACATACACACACACTGCCATAACCAACAACACACTTGCTACACCTATTTACACACTGTCATAAACCAAATCCTCCCTACAACTGCTACACCCATTTAAATGCACTACACTAACCACCTACACACTGCCAGTACCCCCTACCCACTGCCAGTACCCCCCTACACACATTCTACACCCACCCATCTACACAACTGTCCCATTTACCCTCATATTATAATTATATATATACAATACTTTCAATCTTGCCATCATACCCGTAATATCTATCAGCCTCATTTAATTTTATACATATCTTAACATTACCCACCTCCTTTACTCCTACACCAGCAGCTACCACTCTTATTACATCCACTTCCAACCCTCCCACACGGCCGCTACTGATCCCCAACACTATATACACCTACTCGTACTTAACCCACCTACTCGTACTTAACCCACCTACTCGTACTTAACCCACCTACTCGTACTTAACCCACCTACTCGTACTTAACCCACCTACTCGTACTTAACCCACCTACTCGTACTTAACCCACCTACTCGTACTTAACCCACCTACTCGTACTTAACCCACCTACTCGTACTTAACCCACCTATACACCACCCTCGCTACATCCATGCACCTCCTGTATACCTGTTAAAATCGTGAACACACTACATTGACAACACGTACTGTATATTACACACCTGGGACACACACGTATTCGATACAACAGCTACTATACCACAACTGCTGAGAGACAATAAATAATCGTATTGAATCTATAAGACATAACTCGGGGAGACATAATTCTATTGGCACTCTCTTTTGAACCTGAGGTGAAGGCAGCAAGAAAACAGACAAACAAACAAGTAAAAAGCAAAGATACCCAACAGACAGACAGACAATTAGAAAACAAACAAAAGGGTAACAGACAGACAAGTAACACCAGCAGACATCAAGACGAGCAGCATGTATGTATGTATGTATGTATGTATGTATGTATGTAGGCAGTGAAGCATATAAAGCGACTAGACAGGTAAGTAGCCGCAGGTATAATAATGTGTGTGATGTGC